>JAVCKT010107860.1:0-24286 GCA_032273925.1 Rhynchotus rufescens
ACATGGAGCTCCTAGAGAGGGTCCAGCGGAGAGCAACAAAGATGATTAAGGGACTGGAACATCTCTCATATGAGGAGAGATTGAGTGAATTGGGCCTGTTTTCTCTGGAGAAGAGAAGGCTGAGAGGGGATATGACTAACATGTATAAGTTCAGGAAGGGAGAATGCAGGGACGAAGAGGACAAGCTCTTCTCATTCGTGGCCAGTGACAGGACAAGGGGCAATGGGTACAAGCTGAAATACAGGCAGTTCCATCTCCAGGTGAGGAAGAACTTCTTTCCTGTCAGAGCAGTGGAACAGGCTGCCCAGGGAAGTTGTGGAGTCTCCTTCTCTGGAGGTCTTCAAAACGCACCTGGATGCCACCCTGTGCCACATGCTCTAGGTGAGACTGCTGGAGCGGGAAGGTTGGACTAGATGATCACTAGAGGTCCCTTCCAACCTTGAATATTCTGTGATTCTGTGATTCTGTTTAATTGTACATATGTGTATGTACATACTTACTAGTTATTAATTCATGCATAAAATTTCTTTATCCTAAATGTCCTTAAATGTCCTTTATGTCCTTATAGACTTTTTTATGCTCTAAGATTTAGTGAACACTTCTTCAAACGTGGAACAGATTTTTTTTTTTTTACTATTTAATGTAGAAAATATGTATTATATAGCTGTAAAAAAACCCGAGTATATAAGCTAAAATCTCGTGTCTCAATTGGTATTTGGTCGTTAAAGATATAGATCAGTAATAGAAACTGGAGTGAGCAGAAAAGCATCAGGATTGGCTTGACACAGCAAAAAAATAATGTCCTTTTACTCAGCTCCTCAACCATTACAAAGGACAGAGCGATAGGTTTGGCAAAGTGCATGAGATTTGTCAATTCACAGCAGCTGTCCTCATGGGAATTAAGAATGACCTCCATAACATGCCTTCTTTGTAGACAGTCCCTGCTAAGTTAAAATATTTTAATGCTATTTTGACAGTCTCACTTGTGTTTCTTCTTGTATTTAGGGATAAAAAGAACACAAAAATTACCACCAGAAGATGACCACTGACCCACTTTATAAAAATAAAAAAGAAAATACTGCCACTTTGTCTTGAAATGATCGCTAGCTTTAGAAGCTTGCAAACTGGTGTGATTTTTGTAAGGAAGTGTTAGTTTAAATTGCTGAGCCCTCTGAATAGCCAGCAATCATTAAAAGACTAGAAAACATTTTCTAGTCTAATGACATTATTTATCTTCATGCTGTGAACTGTACTTAGCAGCACATTTCTAGTGTTTAGAAGACACATAACTTCTCATAAAAGGGAAAAATAATCTTCTAAAATAGAAACTGTCTGTCCTATATATCCTGGCAGATACATACTCTTTCAAGGGGCTATAGGAGAAAGATATGACTGAAGAAATCTAGTCTAATAACAGGAATAACAAAGATCAGACAAAATATTGATATTTCACAGATTTTTGACAATGCTTTTTTTTCTACAGGATTATTTTTTTAAAAAATGCAATACAGACAGGAAATGCTAGTCTTTTCAAGGTATAATTTCTATGGCAGCACTAGCAATAGCTTTTCATTTCAAACAATAAAAAGTTTCTAGACCAATCTGGTTTTGCTCATCTCTTTTTCTAGAAAGTACCTTTATTTTATTATCTTCTGCAGCAGAATAAAAATAAAATAAAAAAAAAATCAATAACAGTAACAATAATAATGATAAAACCTCTACTTGTATAGAAACAAGTAGGAAGAAGTCAGGAAGTAGGAGGTCAGTGGACAGATAACCATTCAGTAGAGCAGTTGGGACATGCCATCAACAACTGTTAGGTGGCCAATATCTGGATAATGTCTTCTGCTATAATAGGCATCACTCTCAGTTTATTCCTCTACTGAAAGCAGTAGTGAAAATTGCTTGAGTGTCATTTGTTTCATTTACATAAGAATTTGACTAGGTATTTTTCCTCTTTCTGAATGTGTACTGTTCCAAGGAGGTAAGAATAATACTGGCAGGTATGGCTAATAAATACAGAATCACACAAAGAATCAAGAATCATTAAGGTTGGAAGGGACCTCTAGAGACCATCTAGTCCAACCCCTCTGCGCCAGCAGGGATACCTGGAGCACGTGGCACAAGGCAGCATCCAGGTGGGTTTGGGAAATCTCCAGAGAAGGAGACTCCACAACCTCCCTGGGCAGCCTGTGCCAGGGCTCTGACACCCTCACAGTAAAGAAGTTCTTCATCACATGGAGATGGAACTTCCTGTGTTTCAACTTACACCCATTACCCCTTGTCCTGTCACTGGCCACGAATGAGAAGAACTTGGTCCCTTCCTCCCTACATTCTCCAAATATATCAGATGGTTGATACACAAGATGGTCCTTAACAAGATGGAGAAAGGGACAACAGGAACTTCAAGAAATTCAACAAAGGGAAATTTCAAGCCCTCCATCTGAGGAGGAATAACTCTATGCACCAGTAAAGGCTAGGGAATGGGCATCTGGAGAACAGTTTTGCAGAAAAGGACCTCTGGCTGCTGATGCAATGTGCACAAAGTGAAAATACAGGAAATTCTATGTGAATATAAGATTTTTTTTTCCTATAAGGGTGGTTGATCACTGGAACAAGTGACAAGTTGCCCAGAGAGGTTGCAGAGTTTCCACCCTTGGAAATATTTAAAACTTTAAATATTTTTTAAATAAAAAGGATGATTCATTGCTAAAGATTTCATACTACAGAAACATTCTGCTGTTACTTTAAAAAGACTGAACCGCTACAGCACAATCAGAGCATTAAAATATTCCGTTTTTGCATTCTGTTGTTTAGTACACCATACATACTCAGCTGTTTTTCCCTGCCTTACTTTTCCTCATAGTATACTTGTAAGTATAACTTACTACACATAGCAAGATTGGAATAATGCACAGGAATAAGGGCAACCTCTTTCAATGTTTACTTCACTGATGACCATTTTAGGATGACTAAAAGGAGAAAAAAAAAAAAGAAAAAGAAAAAGCTATGCAATGCTGAAAGGAGAAAGATCTGTTAGAAACCAAAGACCAGCTTATGCTTTTTTCAATGCTATTTCCCCTGTGTTGCTCCAAAATACTTGATACCACTGGAGCTGTCCATGGTTCCAATGCTTCTGACTGGAAAGCTGCGTATCGAGAGTGTTATGCAGATGTAAAGTTTTGAATAGAAAGTTAAAATGCATATCAATTATTGACGGTAGTACATAAAGGAAGTATGTTAGACATTTACACTTAAGGTTATTTTCTTCCACCATGTTCCAGTTTAGATCTTTATTCCTATGAAGTTTCCTAAGCACTTCAGTATCATAACTTTAGTCTCATTTTAGCCCAATATAAAGAAGTTCTACAGTGCACTCATATTTTCTCCTTAAAGGAGACTATCCTTTTTAACAAGTCTTTCAATTTGTATTTAGAGAATGTTAATAAGTATCACATGTTACACTTAAGCAAGCAAGGATTCATTTCAGGATTTTCCAATACTCAGCAATAATTTTTCCTAATAAATGGAGATAAATATTATGAACATGATACAAAGTACACGATACAGGTATTGAAAAATTCTCTTAGGGTACCTTTTTTCTCTTTGTCTAAGAAGAATAGCTAGAAGGAAAGAAATGAAAAGTGGATGGCTGAAAAAAGGGAGGTAGAATTAAAACAGAACAGCTGAAAGATGAAGAAATTTAAAGAAAAGGGGTTATAAAAGTAAGTTAATTAATGAGACCAAGAGGAAATGAAACAACAATAGGATTTTTTTTTTAAGTTTAAAAGTCTCCAGTCACTTTAGTTAAACAAGTTCCAATACAATCAGTAAGAACCTATAATTTTCCTATTTGGTTTTGAAAAGAAAAATATTGCACAAGCCTACTGTCCTCCCCAGCTATAATACAATTATATAAATATATTCTAGCATATGGAGCTGAATTAGATTGGATTTGCTTGCACAGATGCCCACAAAAAAAAAATCCGTATCAAATTTGAGAAAGGAACGTCTAAATACCTCCTTATATGCAAATGCTTGACCCTTATATCCACAGTGAGAATGTAAAGCTGAAATGCAAGCATTTAGAACAAGGGGAGATGGAAGTAGATAAGATTTAGAAAGGTAGAAAATCTCTCTACTCAAATACTTTTAATAAAGAATAGACGCTATAAATTTAGGTAATTTACCTGTGTTCTGTGTGACTTTTATGCATTTCAAGTTCCTGCAAATTTTAAATATTCATAAAACAGAACTGGTTGTCCTACCATCAAGAAAATACAACTTTGCATTACTAAAAAAATAACACATGAAATCTTGCAATTTGGCAATGTGACGGCTATCATAAAAGTTGTAATACTATTATAACATTTCCCACAGTATAGTTCCGCTTTTAATGAAGTGTGTACTTCACTACTGGAACACTGTATGTTTTCATATTCTTCAGCTTGTCCCTTGAATGATAAAATATTCATCTTCTCCCCATTAGAAAAAACATTTCTCCCCAGTGAGATGAACTCTTATTCGTTCTGTCTTCTTGGATATTAAATTCCAAAGTATCATCCACTCATCCACTCTTCTGTCTCTTGTGAGTTGTTTTTTTTTCTGGTGCGTTTAATTTATATTATATGCTCTTTGGACAGGTTTCTGTTAATTTTCTGGAAACTATTGTGTACTACTACTACTGATAATGATTTCTTAAATAAGACAAAGAGTGAAAAGATGAGGGAGCTATAAGGAACTGGACAAGATAAAGGTAGATGTGAAGACTCTCAATCTTTTTCAGAAACCAGAAAGTACTTTTCTGAGTTGGCTGTGGGCAATAAAGGTCAGCCCTGGGAGGCTGCAACTGCGTAACTTTAGGAGAGTAGGAGAAGGCTTGTTGAGAGACTGCCAGCATTTGGGCTCGGGAGCTGCTCACGCGTTCGCCCTTGGTCTTTGCCCAGGTTTTACTGCAGCTCTTTGTGGCATCCCCTGTGTTTAGGCCATGTCCATCACTGATGCGCTTGACTTGACTTCCTGGCTTGACCCCAGAATTGCCTCATTTCTGTGGACTTGTCTGATGATCTGGATTGTCAGTCTGGTCTGGTCACTGAACCAGAGCTGTTCTGGTACTGCAGGACCACAGGGCTTGGCAGCAAGGACATGGGCACTGCTTGCCTTGCTTTCCCTTGGCTTTCCCTATGAAAGGAGTCCCCTCTTGCTGCTCCCTCACACTCCATAAGGCCTCAAACTTGGAGTAAATCCTGTTTAAGGCAGAAGAATGCTTATTACATCTGGCACAGGAAGAATAAAACAGTTTTGTTTTTAGTTCAAGCTTAACAGCCTTTTAAACGTACTAAACTTAAGAGCTGAATGATCCTTGGGGACTCTATCTGATTCACAGGTCAATGGGCTTCTACAGTGTTAGAGCTGCAATTCAAGCAGCCTGTCCTCCTATAAATAAGAAGCATATATCTTTATTTTCTCCTATTTATTGATTGACCTCCTAAAAACACACTCTAAGCCATTATGAAATGTAATGATATTTCTCAAGTGTAGCTCCAGTAGCTGGAACAAAGCTGACAAGTAGGATCTATCTAGCATCTAGATAATGCCTTGCCTGAAAGCATTTCTAGGCTAACCTGATGATAAACCCAACTCATATGGATTTGGGATTGCACTTCCAGATCATTCTAAGACACTCTGAAGCTGTATAATTTTTCATATTCATGAATCTTAATAGCAAAACACCAGAGAAGGCAGTCATTATCAAGAAAGGCAAAAACCTGTCAGAGAGAACCTTAGTTGAAATTCTTTTTCTAATAACACAGGAAGGAGAAAAGTGAAGACTAATTTGGTTAACAATTTTTTTTTGACAATTAGAAAAAAAATATAAGGAATGGAAACTTCACAGTAATGAAAAAATAAGGGAAGCAGTTCAAATATACAGAGCTACAAAGGACAAAACTGGCCATAGAGAGGAGAGGAGTCAGAGTCAGGATTCTTTCAGGACAGAGCATCACAAGATCCTAGAAGTCCTCTCATTTATTTTAGGAGGAAGATAAGTACTATGCTGTGGGAGCAGAACTGGAGGGAGAAATCTCAGCTACATGGTTCTGGGCAATTAAGCAGTAATTTGCTGAAAGTGCAGGAGAATTTGCATGGCATAGGGAAAAGTCACTCAAACATTACAGTAATTAAGCCAGATAGGGTAAAAGTCTAGAATTCCCTGTACTCTAACATTAATCACCTGCCATGTTTCAGGTAGTGGCAGCCATTAGTGAATGTATATGCACTGCACATTTGAAAACTGAATTTCTAGAAATTTAAAAGTAAATCAGATTAGCCAAGACAATGGGTGAGATAATAGGATTTGGGGTTTTAATGATAATAACTTTAATCAATGCTAACAAACTCAGTCAATGAAAATTACATTTTAAGATGTGGCACTGGTAAAACACAGCTTGCAAATAATGGTTTTTCAGTAAACTAGTCTTGCTTTCATGGGCAAAACTGTTATGAAGGCTGCAATGCAGAAAAGCAGAGGAGGTTGGTCTGTGGTGTTAAATACAATATCCGTTTTGAAACCCAGGCTACTGACATAATCTTAGGTGTTAAAACTGTTGTGAAAACAGTTTTAGGAATGGATTGAAGAAGATGTCTATTCACCTATTACGTATTTCTAATAAGAGGTTGATATTTAGAAAAGGAATACGTGTTCAATAATAATGGGTATATTAAACAAATATACTAGCTGCTGAGCGAGAGGGAAAACTTTTAAACAGAAGCAGATGGAGCTATCTATCACTTATCATCTGAATTTCTGGTTAAAAGCAGAGTGAGGAAAGAATTAGTAACTAGTTGTACCTGACACCTAAGAACTTTCTTCTTCTATGTCCAAATAACTTTCCTAGATTAAATTTCAAATAAGATAATCAATGAATCATTTCCAGCAAAGATGTGTGTTATGCTACAATGGTGCAATACTGTAGTTGTGTGGTACAAATTCTTTTATGCCTTGGGAACCCCTAAAAACCCATTTCACCATTTACCTGTAGTAGTAAAAGGAGGAAAAGCATCACTGGACAATGAGGAAATGTATCTGAAAGGCAAAATTGAACTTCCAGGTACCAGTGAGTTGTAATCTATGTAACTGTGAAAATGACAGGACAAGAGAAACAGGTAGCACCTTTATCTATATAAAGAAAACTAATTGAATTTATCTTGAAGAGGTCTTGCCTGTCATCACAGACACACAAAATGTCTAGTGTCATCATATAGTCAACCTCGCTTTCCAAGTGAAAGGAGATAATAAACAAGTAAATTCAAGGCTAGGAGAAAGCCATATTCATGGCAAGAAAAGGCCTTTCTAGGTTTAAAGTAGTGGCTTTTGGCTCGTGTGGTGCATCAATCACATATGAAAGGACAATGCACGGCACAGCCCTGGGTTTGCTATGGCCAGATGGCATCCCGATAGAGTGCGAAAATCTTAAATAAGAAGCGGACTGCTTTGACAGGTCTGAGATAAGATGAAGGCTCACACTGTGAACCTGAGCCTAAAGATACATGATATATCCACTCCTATACTCTCATTCTATTACAGCAGGCTTGCTTCTGGTTTTGTCAATTTTGCAGGACTGCTGTATTACAGGGGAAGGGTTATGGCTTATTATAAGGAAAATATAAAACAGATGACAACTCGCAAAGTAGTTGTGATTTTTTTTTCTATTAACATAGAGGGGGGAAAATGGCAAAAAACAGCTTGTTCTTCTCTGCATTGTCTTTTCCAGTTCAAGAATCCTGGGGAAGGGCAGCTAGCCAGGTGGCTAGACAAAATGTGCCACTGTAATTTCATAATTACACCCAAGCTGGTGTATAAGCAAGGTAATGCTGAGGCATTATCCAGACAGCCTTGTTGGGGGCTAATTGCAAACTCTTCCCTGAGCACAAGAGCAAGGATTTGGTTGCTTAAGGGAAAGAACATGCGTAGGAGCAGATGGCTGCTTCCTTCCTTCCAATAATTTGCAACCATGCAAATGTTCCTGCTCATCCTCTGGAAGAGGAGAGGTGTCCTCTGCAGCAAAGACTCCCACAACAACAAAGAGCTTCCTTACGAGAAGACCTTATTATCAAGGCAGCATGTAATTAGGAAAATCAGGTGGCAAACGGAGCCAAGTAGAAATGTTGCATCTCACACTTATACATTAAAATTTCTAGTCACAGCTGGGAGAGCTTCGGGCTTAAAAATGAAAAAAAAAAGAGAAATTATCAAATATAAGGGAATTAACTATCATTTGTGACAACAAACAACCTTTCTTACACAACACTATCTCCAATTTTCCTTACTTCTTAAGCCGTCATACTTGACCTGCTTTCCGCGCCCCCCCCCTTGTCTTTCTATACTGCTCCTTCACAGAATTCCCATAGAACAGTAAAACCACTCATCCTTAAAATATTTTTAATCTGGGAAAATAAGCAGAGACACTGGAAATGCGACTTAGCAGCATGTCAGTACAGATACTAGTAAAGAACACAGTGTGACAACAGCACGCAGGATACATACAGTGTGTACTGCTGAGAGGACCATATGCTTGCTTTCTCATCAATACAAGCATTGATTACAATGGTATAAGGAATGTGTTACTATAAAAATAGTAATAAAGTACTGTATGTATTTAATAGCTTCCTACCTGCATGCTCCTATGTAGTATTTTTCCTTCCCTCATGTCAGGGAGTTGGGGGAAAGAAAAGAAATAGCAGGGGAAAGATGTGCGTGAGATGCTAGAAGCATAGGGCAGTCACCTTAGCGCTCTGCCTGGTGCAACTGGAATACACAAAATAGCATTTTTGGGAGGGAGTAATAAGGATAGAGGGCTGAGAAACAGTGCTGCAGCTGATCTAGGCCAAGGAAAAAAGCCTGGAAAGTGCATATGTAGCAAAACTTAAACATAACACAGCTAATGTTCAGACTGCTGTGCTACCAGAGCTGTAGCAAAAGCGTTTGAAATTTCTCATTCAGGCCTTTACATTTCTTGCCTAACTCAAGGGCAAAAGGGCCTTAAAGTATGCGTTCAATGCACCTGAAATGTTACGTAGTTTTTCTAGGTAAGGTGGCTCAGGACTTGAGCTGTCCTCATTTGAGATCTTCCAGCTTAATATCTTAGTCCTCTGTGTTTAGCCAGTAAGTAATTTAAAGCTGCATTGACCTACAAGGAGAAGCTGAGGGAACTGGGCTTGTTTAGGCTGCAAAGAGGAGGCTAAGAGGCTATCTCATAAAGTATCTCTTGGAAGGCAGTTACAAAGATGATGAGACTGAGCTTTTCCCAGTATCACCCGATGATAAAGTAAGAGACAATGACGACAAGTTGCAGCATGGAATGCTCAGCTCAGGAACATTAGGAAAACAGTGTTGTGCCAGAACAGTTTGCCTAGAGAGCGAGTGAAACTTGTCCCCATTCATTGCTGTCAACAGTCCAGATTCAAAGGAAGTAGCTGACAGAGAATTTCATGTTCATGAAATCAAGACAGACAAAGACCTGGTGAACAGTGAATGATATTGCACCATTCCCAACCGTTCAAGTACTAAAGAACATCAAGTTGAATTCTCTAACAGTAAACAAGGAGTTTTCCATGCAGGGCATAATTAAATGTAAAACTATCATGAGATGCTAGAGAACAACAGTAAAAGTTCTGAGTGCGCAACTGGGTTCAAAAGGCAATTAGACAAAGAAAGATAATGAGGCAATTTATGTTTCAGACTTCTGGTAGGATGCACTGTGGGAAGTATCAGTGTATGCTCAATCTGTGCTCCTATTTTTCCCTAAATATCTGCATTTGACCAGAGCTGGACACAGCGTTAAACTACACAAATATTTGCTATGACCCGGGACAAGTATTTTGTATGTTAGGGCTGTTCGAATAACTCATCTGTTTTGATAAATAAGCCATTTGATTCCATATCAGTGCCAGCTTCCCCATTACATACACACTAATGCTACAGTTCCTAGGCAACAGTGCCTTTCCCATTAGTCTTGTCCAGTTTAAAGGAAACTCTACCCATTTTAAAAACTTCACCATCATTTGGAGCAGCAAGAGCTGCTCACCAAAGAGATAAGCACAGAGACCCAGGACATAATGTACTGACCTTAAGTCATTGGCATTATCTAGCTCCACAGATAGACAAATGATGGGATAACAGCAGAAACGTTCTCTTAGACTCCAAAAAGTTAAAACTGGCTCACATTGATGCTGAACCAGGTTCAACAGAACAAAGTTGAACAGTAGCTTCATTCTTCAATAGTACTCGAACAATAACCAGCAGCAAAAGGTGCCACTTCCAACAGAAGTGAAATGTCACTTCATACTGACACATTCCCTGCAGGAAAAAAAAAGCCCACAAAACCGGAGGCTGTTTCTGGGACTGTGTGCCATCAGAGGAAGAACTCTGTTGCCCTCCCAGCTGGGAGGAAGGCTTTTGCCTTCTTCCTGGAGTTTTGGCTTGCCTTTTATTGCACCTTTGAAGATATTTTAGGCAAGATGCTTACGGTTTGGTGCAGCTGGAGTTCTTGGGGGAACAATGTCTGTCTTATCTCTTTATCCTGTCTGTGTTGCAGGATTAATGTAGCATACTTGAGGAGCAAGTGGCAGTTTCAGATCTTCCTTGCCTATAATTCTAACGTCGTTTTTTCCATCATGCTGATCTTAAGAATTCCTCCCACTAACCTAGTAAGAATTGGAGGCTGTGAGCCACATAGGTCACGTGCAAAATCAGAACTAAACATGAATAGAACAAGAAAACTAAATTGAAAGAATATAAAGCAATACCTTAGAAAGATATATGGGTCAGCAAGTCCATTTGGGCTTACATTACTATAAACTGGAATAATTGCGACAATGTCACTAGAGCATCATACAAATAAAAGCAGAACACGGCGCTCTGTTGCAGCAGCAAAATGCATTCTGACCCTTATGTTTCACACTGATTTCTTCAGGCCAAAGAAGCACATTTTTCCATTTACAGACACCACAGTGTATACAGTGAGCATATGACTCTCATTCACTGGCAGGATGGAAATGTTCTGTGCCACTCAATGCTTTCCTTTATTGTTATTACTCCATTTAGGCACTTTTGCTTTTCTAGGAGATTATTGTTCAGCAGCTGCCCCAAAGCCAGAATTACTAGCTCTTTCTCAACCTTATAATTATTGTATCTGAATATTTCATTGGCTACATTTATTTTCACAGCGTGTTGTAAGAGGAAGGGATACTGTTAACAGCAATTTATAAACAGGGAACTATACAACAAGAAATTAGAGTTACAAGGAAACCTTTTTTGGACATTTTCATTGATATCTAGTGTAGATGTGCATAATCAGACCTACCAGAGATCAAATCCCAGAGTCTTAACTCAGAGAAAGGTGAGGAATGGTGTTGGATTACTTACAAAAATTTTGATTTAAGAGACTATTTTGGAACCAAAAAGGAACATGGAGAAATGAAGAGTTTTCAGAGTAGAAGTCAGCTGCTTTAAGCAAATGGATTTCCTCTGCTTTACTACAATCCTGCTTCAGTCATTTCACATTTACCTCCCCCTGCAACAGTTGAGGGCAGTCTTCCTACAGCTGCCAGTATTATTTATCACCTAACCCTCATTAATCATAGAAAAAACCCTACATTCACTGAACAGGGCAACAATTCCATGGAAAAAAATAATGTGACTATAAAATCTGAGTCAAAATATATAGACAGAAGAACTTCAAGATAATGTTGCACCAAGGACATCCTGTCATTTATCATTTCTTGATTATTTGATTTCACAAGATCTCCTAAATCCAACTCCACCTCATCTGCTACCTGCTCTGCTTCACAATTGGAACTCAATCCCAAAGTTCAACTCTTCCAGCTCCCATTCTTTTTTCCACAGACTTGTTCATTGCAAGTGATAAAAGACTATCTAGAAAATTTTATACCATCAAATGCTGGTCAGATCAGAATGATGAGCTATAGCATTCACATTAGTAAAGGAATTACATGGAATCGAAATTTGCATAGTTCAAATAAGCTCCAGTTTGCAAAGGAAGAACAAAAACCAATGTGTATGAGATAAGGGCCACGTCAGATTTTAAGGAGCTCTTAACTTGCTAAAGCTGCCAGATTTTTTGAAATATGGACAAAGTCTGTGTTTATGCACTTGACGTCCTAAATATTAAACCCAACGGTTTAATCAAACCCAATGGCTAAATATTAAGCCCCTTGTAAGAGAGTGAGTTCTGAACATAACCTAAGCAATGACTGGCAGCTCAAGATGCTTTCTCCTCCAACCTCTGTATTCCACTGCAGTCATTCTAAGTTTCTTGTCAGGTTTCCATGGAAATAGAGAACTGCGCTTACATTCTTAGAATTAAAATATTCAGAAAAGAGATAAAGAGATGATTTACATGGCAGATGCTGTATTGCTGAGGCAGACGCTCAGAAACATAAGCTCCTTGTTGTATGTAAAAGATCACATGCCTAAGTGCACATACTCTGGAGATAACAGGCAAGAGATATTCACAGGGAGAGGAGGAGGAGGAGGAATAGGTAGAAATCCCTGGTTTCTCTGCAACTCAGATTTATGCTATTTGGAATGTGAGAGCTTGCAGAACAATAAGAAATAAAAAATTCTGCTAAGATTTTTCCAATAAAAGGAGAATTATTTCTCAAGGGAATAGATGACAAACTTGCAACAGAGGCACATGCTGTGCTAATGATCACATTGTTAGACATTTTAGCTAAAATGTCTTTTTTTATAATAGACACTGTCTCTTGAAACAAATTCTTGGGTTGCTATCGACAGTAGTATATTGACATTTTAAACCTGAAGTAAAATCTACCCTCTTTATAGTGAAAAAAAACAATCACCTTATAAACCTTGATCTTTGCGCAGACCCATTGAAGTCACATTAAGAGCATTTTAGATCTTCCAATTTAGATCGGGCAAATAAAACAAATATATTTTTAAAGAAATAAACATAAGTAGGCTCTGATTAAAAACATGCATTTAACTGTCCTAGCAGTTATACTATATAACCTAGAAGCAGCATGAGCTGTATACTGAATACTGATAACTCTGCAAAATCTACATGCACTGACTCTTCCTATCGTGGATGCAATTCCACATGTAGAGATGAGGACTAGCAGAGCCAGGGCTCGGAGCACAGGGTGTCTGTGCTGAGCTGGCTGCCAGGGTCTGCTGGAGCCGCCTGGGTGACCGAGCCCATGTGCCCACCCAAAGGCATCGCAAGTGCCCGGGATGAAGCGGTCGCCTCTGCCTTGGGCTTTCCTGGCTGCAAGGTCAGAGGAGATTTAGGGCAGCAGCCTGAGCACGTTCAGCTGCACTAAAGAGCTTTCAGTCTGCGCACTGGCCAGGGGTCTTACAGACACCATAGGCTGTCATTATTGCCACCTCTCAGCAGGGCTGCCTCTTTAGCACTAACAGTAGCTCAAGAAATAGTCTAAGAGACCGTCTGTGCTCTTAGAACAAATATCTACTACTGCTCCCAGCTGCAGCTCTTGCTGCCATGCTGGGGTGTCTATAAATAATTGCTAAAGTGTGTAGATATTGCAAATAAAACCACGTGGCAATAAAATTTATCTGAGATTCTTTTAGAAATAGAATGATATACATCACCAAACACAGTAAAAATTCCTCATGAGCACATTAACAATATTGAAAGTATAGTATATAGATCCAATCAATCATATGATCCCTATGATATGATCATATGATCATTCAGAATTTAAAACTACTTCAGTATCTTGTAGGGTTTTATACCTATACACATATGTGTACAGGTACATGTACACTTTATATGTATGTTTTGTCAAATGTCCTAACTGAACTCAAGTAGGAACTAGTTTGACAGTAAAAGAAAGAAATATGGAGGGGGGGAAACTTATATATACATGTACATATCTATTTATCTACCAGTCTATCTGACAAATTCTTACATTGCACATTCAAACACAAGCCATTCTGCTTAATTTCTGCCTATAGATTTCATAAATATCTATATTATTTTCAGGTCTCATTGTCAAATCCAGGTCTTGCAATAATTATTTAATGACTCCCACATACTAGACTAGAGCTTTGGTTTTCCATTGGCCATTGTAAGTCTATTCCATCCAAACTAACAAGGAGCACATCACTTTTTGTTAAGACTTGCATCTTCCATGCAGCACAACTCCAACTTCAGCAACCCATTTATGTACATCTCTAAAAACATCAAATATTTTTTTAAAATTCCCTACAAATCAGAAGGAATCAACAAGTAAGCAGCTGGGCACAGAATGCATCAGATCTATTTCTTTTTTATACATACAGACAATTTGGGTATCAAAAATGGATAAATCTACTGAAATGAGCCCAGTTTAGAATAGCACGAGCAGCGCCCACAAATAATCAGGCCTCTCTGGGCCCTCGTCCATTAGACTTCCTGCACAACTCACCCTTATCACAGTTCAGCAGCACTTAGGCTGCAGCATTAACGTGATCCTGTTCAACACAAACAACACGGAGCAGGGAAGCGCCGGGTACCGTCGCCCCTGGGAAACACAGTCCTGATAATAACGATCTGTTCTGCACAGCAGGGAAAATCTATTGACAAGGAAGTGCATTAAATCCTGAGTCTGTCATCAGGCCTTCCTCAGCGCTGGCTGCTTCATGACTGTGTGAAACGCGATGGGTTTTGATATTTTTGCTTAAAATACTGTAATAATATTGGGCAACCTCAAATTGCAACTACCGCCGATAACTCCACCTTTGATCCTTTTTACATTGTGCACTTGTGGTGATGGAGATATATACATGTATATTAGATGATAAATAGCTATGGTACTTTTACTGCACATCTTTATAAGTATAAAGTCTGGAATACCTCAATCACAGACTTTGATTCTAAGAATATTAATCTCTTTGGTTTTGTTAAGGCATCAAATAAGCAGTTTTGAAACTCCTACTTAACTCATGCAGTATTCAGAAAATCAGTAATTTATCTCACTGCCTTTTACTGACTGTATTAAAGCTATCATTTCAAGTTCGGTAAAAAAGGAAATAAAATTGTAATGGCATTTGTCACACCCAGGGTGTTTTAGACATTTACATTTCTAAAAACTGCTAACTTCATTTGAAGTATTTTACTGCCATAGATTGAACACACTATGTGCTAATACTAAAGCCAGAGCATGTCCATTTATCTTCGGCTTTCTAAGCATAAGTTTCTTAGCTCTTTCTACCGTTTCAAATGCAGGGCAGAGTTATCAGAAGACATGCAGGCCTATGACAGGCAACATTTATGACTTTCTAAACAATTAAATAAGCTCATGCAGAACAAAAGCTATGGCAGATTTACAATAAATCAAGCTTTGGCTCATCTACCTCAAAAGAAGAACACCAGACAACCTCTAATGATTTGTTAGTGCGGAACAAATGCTACATGTTTAGCAAGTAAAGGAAATGCTTTGTGCACAAGCCAGCATTTATACAGATACCATGTTAGACTCTACTCTGTAAAGATCTATAGTATGTCTATTTTATGCTGCTCAGCTTTAAAAATCTAATAGAAAAGCATTACCTCTCCTGGTGGCCCTTCATTCCAGAGATGACGATTACAAGAAGTCACAGAATCCGTCTCCAGGGGTGACAAGAGCATAGGGACATCTCTGTGTTCTTAATTAAAAGACGCTCCTAGTTTTTCCATCTTGCATCTTAGGGGAGATCGTTCGTTTCCCCAGAGGAGCAGAGCTCACAGGATGAGCACCCATTTGCATCTAAATCTGAAATACACTTTAGGATGCGAGCTGTGCAATCTTTGTTTAGTTAGAACTAAGATCACATGGCTGACACAGTACCACCAGCTATACTCCCAAGACTGAGATGTCATAGGGCTTTTTTGTTTGCTTTTGCTTTTAATGGAAATAGCAGCACATATGTCCAAAACTCCACGGTGTCCTTGAGCGCTCTCGGCACTTATCTCAGCCCCTCACCTTTCCATAACCATTTTTGTAAAAGCATTTTTCTATTTCACATGCTCAGGTTTTGAAGAAAGAGTTGAATAATCCAAGTACAGAATAGCACTGGTATACGCAGAACAAGTTGAGATTTCTCTAATTCTGCAGCCTTTTTACTCTAGCTTTTTTTTCCTTAGCATAATCGCAGTAATATTTTAGAAAAGCTCTCTTACTCCTTTGTACTGAGGATACCTGCACCTAACTAAGTATCACCCAAGGAGAATTTATTAAAGGATGACTTTACAACCATGAGGAATCAGCCTGCAGCAAAAATCTGCAGCTGCAACACTGGATGTTTTGTTGAATCTATGTCAGTCTGGACACTCAACACTATTGACCAGCCAACATAGCAGATCAAGTCAGGAGAGAATTAACACTAATGCCTGCGTTCTACACTGCTAATTTTATGGTGTTTAACCTTTCTCTTTCTAAAATAAATACCCGTCTCCTGCATTAAGTGGTAGAGAGCAGCTGACACACATAGCTTGTTTTGCAACCAAGCAGTTGGGAATACGAACATTCAGTCACCTCCAGTTTCTCTCCCCTGCTAGTAGACGAAAGGTATAATTACACCCAGGGTAGTAATAGCTCTTGACTGCAGCTTGGAACAGCAAGAGCTGTTTAAACATGATAGCAGGCTGGAGGTGAAAATATCATTTAAACCTCTAATATTTTTATAAAATGAAATTTCCCAACTTGACTTAGAAAAGACAGAATAATTATTTTCCACTGTAAAGTACCATTCATTTTTTGCTATTAACTTTCTATACCATTTCCTTCTAGAATTGCAGAGAGATATATTAACCTAATAACCTCCATCTAAACACCCCTAGAAACAAGCCTACCTCCTGTATTCCCTTGTCCTATTCAAAATCCAGTATTTAAATTTACTATCTAACCAATTTTCATTAGATGTGTTCTGCATTTCCCTTTTTCCTTCCTACCATGTGATACTCTACCTCAGTTATATCTTTGGAGATGAAATCCATGCCCACTGGATGGAATGGAAATGGAAATATAGATATATGCCAGATTCAACAGCTGAATGCAGGAGACTCTGAGTTAGGATCCCAGCTGCTCCTTATCAAGGGCACAAGGCTTGGATTCAACATCCTTATTTTCATGGCATGATAAAAAAAATTAATCTTACATGCAAGGCTACTGGAAAAAAATCTGTGAATATATATTTAAATATATGTTTCATATGAGGTCGCTCACTGACAAATGACATGTTATAAGGTCATGGGATGAGGTTATAGCACCCCAATAACCTGAGATTGCCAGTGAGGCTGCAAAAGGACTCGCCCTATCGCAGCAGCAGTCGTAGGTCGCTCTGTTACATCTCCATCACAGCAGCTCATGAGATCACTCTGTGCATGACAGAAACCTTGTCCAGCCACAGCAGGAGAGGCGAAAAAACAAGAAAAGATGATTTTGGAGGAGGAGAGGAAAGAGCAGGGGAAAGAAGGTAGGGAGGAGGTGTGAAAGTCTAAATTTGACTTGCTGCCAAAGCCTTACCACAGGATTAAGATCAGGTCTCCACTAGGTTCATTCAATGTGTGACAACTATATAATGAAAACAGGCAGCAAAGAACAGCAAAACAAAAATCTCACCTTTCCTCTCTTCCACGCAAACCAACAACAGGGTTTCCTCACACTTCAGAAAAAAAATGTGTGTGTACATATATATATATATATATATATGTGGTGAAGAAATAGCCTGCATTCCCGCTTTTCATGGCACTCACAGAAAGCTTTTATTTAAAAGCTAGATGTTTTTTCCTCTGAACATGAGAACATTAAATACTTTTAAGCTATAAAAATACCATTTTAGAATATTGCAATAGATTTTTTGCAATAGAAAAAGGAAAAATCACATAACTCCAAACTGCCTAATTAAATTTTGAAATCTCACCTGTATAAAAATTCACATTTCTCTCACTGCAAATAGAGCATCCAATACAAATTTCTGTTAAATTTTTTATCCTCACAGCTCATCCTCACAGAAGATTCTCTCATCTTCCAGTAAATTTAATATTTTAAAGCAGCCATACACCCTTAACATTCTTTTAATCATATAAAACATAATTGGAAACAGGAAATACCTGTATTTTTATACATGGGTCTTAACAAAGTAACTATTACAAAGAGAACTGAATACTGAGTATTACTGAAACGATTCTAATCGAACGAACAAGCGTTTATATCCTAGGAAGTCAGTTCTTCTGATTAGAAAATTAAGCTCCAGCCCTTAAGTAGCCACTGCATGGACAGACTGCCCTGCAGTATTTTGACCCTTGATTAGAAAGTAGCACACTGTGTAATATGAATAACTAAAGGCACTCATAAAAATATACAAAATAATAAGTAAATATGTTTTATACTCTTTTTGAAATTCCTGTCATAAAACTGATGAAGCCCAAGGCCGATGACCACTGCATACAAGAGTTGTCACAATGTCCATTTATCCTTATCTATAAATCAGCATGGGTTTTGGCATGTTTACTGATAAATGCTTTTCTGGAAGACATTCAAAAATTAGGTAATATACTGCTCTGCAAACCCTATTATCTCAGCTCTGCATGTAACAAACACCTTGAGACCTTTTTACAATGCAAAAAGTATTTGAATAAATCTCTTTCAGGAAGATTTTTTTTTTTTAAATAAGCTACAAATATCCAGAGCTGAGAAAGGTGAGACAGAGCCAGGAAGATGAAGCCATTGACATGAGATGATAGAACAATCAAGGAAAAGCAACTGAGATGAAAATTCTGTAATACAGAGAAGAGACACACCATAATTCAGAGACGTTTAAAGCATTCTTGTATAGTCAGTATAGGTAACCAAGTTTGATGGCATCTTTCTTGTGGAATAAATCAAAAATAAGACTTTTTCATATAACATTATATATTACACAAAATTGTAAACAAAACTTATAAAATAGGAGCTAGGCTCTGTGTCAGAAAACTGCAACATAAATACCAGCTCTGAATCCAGAGGCTCTCATCAGTAGGAACATCAGGGATTTAGTGATAGGCAGAGGGGATACCAGAGTAATATGAGTGATTTAATCCTACATGGCTTGTATTACTCTGTTTAGCAACCTGAAGTTAAATGAATGGAGATAACCGGCAGAACAGCAGGACATAAAGCAACTATTGCAGATAAGATACTCCGAGTAAACAAGTCAAGGGACTAGAGGACAGCAGCTACATCGTTAATTGGGGCAGTGGCACGTGTAGATGTCAGTCACATATCACACAGCTGCTTACAAAGGCTGTCTTTTTTAGTTTATCTTGTTGGATCGCTAAATAAACCACATGCCCTAATCATCATCTGCATGGAGATGATGACACAGGTGCTGCTTTACAGCTTCTGCTTCAGGAAATGCAGGGCCATTTTATCTCCATGATCTGCTTCTACTTCCTTTGGTTTCAAGCTTGCACTCTGGGATAATCATATGATTTCCCTGCTATTCAGAGGAATCTTGTTCATCTTCATAACAGAGTAGGAGTAGAATAAAAAAGAATCTGTGAAACCATTTCAGAATTGATCATTTCATAATGCAACGCCCTAATATCTTCTGCATGTGATAAACAGCAAAAGCTCTTGGTGAGGAGGGGATCACAACTTCTGTAAAAGCTTGAGATTAAGTTGGACCTGTAATCTACTGAAAGGAGAGCGCTCATACGCTCCATATTGAGAGTAGTTATTAACTAAATCTCTGACTCACAGTAAGTCTCTTACTCAGAGTTACCTTCGAGAGAAGCTACGTGCTGTCCACGCTGGAGAAAAACAAAAAGCAGGGAAATAAACTGGGGCAGAACCTGAGCAAAAATGAAGCTGCATAACTGTTAATCACTGACCATCCACGGATCTTATTGCCTTTCATACAATACTTCAAATACTAACTTATTTCACCTAACTTTAATAAATAATAATTTAAGAAATGGGGAAAAGTGAAGGAAGAAACACAGTTCTTGTAAAAAAGGTTTTAGGGATGAACAAAGAGTTCAGATACAGGGCAATAAACAGGGGAACAATATTAGCTGTCTATCATATGGATGACCTACAAGTTCAAGGCATTTTCATTTCAGAGAGCCAAGATTTTATCTTATATCCTGCGCTCTCTTTACTTAACAGCTTTTCCTTACTCGCCCTTACACTTGTGCACAGCTGATGCTCTTTCATCAGGAAACCTAATTCATCTACATCAACTCAAATAATGCTATACAAATAATGCTGATGTTACAGATTAGGTATTCAGGGTCCAGCCACACAGTGCATCAGTTTCCTGAACTCTCTTTTATCTCTGATACATCCTTAAATACTGCTTTAGGTTATGACTTGCATTAGGGTAGGCATTTAGTACCATAACATAACCAAAGTAATATTTTTATTCAGTTAATCACTTGTTGAGAAAAGCAACCATGAAAGAGAATTGGAAGATGCATGATGTAAAATATATCTTGAACCTTTATGATCCTGATAAAGAATTTTTAATGCTACATTGACAAACAGGTCCTTGAAGGGTTTTCTTAAGGCTATGCCCAATTTTCGAGCAAAAACACTGTGCAAAAGTATTTTTGATTTTTTATTGCCAATTATTGTCCTTTCATAATAATTTCATTTTGCATTAATTGTTTTAAATCAATTCCCTTTTTACTATGAGCACTATTTTAGCCAGAAATCAAGTAAAACAGCAGAAGGTCTTTAGGGCCTATAGTAGTTAAGTCTCCCAAGGCATTCATTTGCAACATGATTTTACATTATTCTTTATGAATAGGCAGGCAGCCTAAGAGATTGACAAGTCACATGGTTCTAAGTGACAGCATCATCCATATCACTTAATCAGTGAACAAGCAAACCCATATCCTGTATTAGGCCTGTTCTTAGTTTCTTCAGATTACTACATTTTCTCATGCACTTTAAAAGCACTTAAACATCTGAGAACAGATCAGTTACTATGAGGTACCACTTGCTGTCCAGAAGAAAAAGTAATTTCATATAAAACTGGTTCCCAAGTAGGAGAGTCAACCTGATGCATCAGAAAACAAAGATACCAAAGCAAGATGTTATCCAGAATCTCTTTAACAATAAAGGAAACAATTGAGAATACTCAGGATTAATAAGGAAAATGAGTTCTAATAACAAATTAGCAATTTCCTCACAGTAAATGATGAGTGCAAAGAATACAGAAGTACTAAAGTATTCATTTCAGGAAATCAGAGTACTCAGAATTAAAATCTAGAGTCTGGTTCTGCTCATTAAAATCAGTCGTAATATTTCTATTGACTTTCTTACTTGAAAAAAAGACTTGTATGGCAGATTCTATCTGCTGAACCTCTCTATAACTTCACTTACTACTAAAACAGACTTCAAATATTAAACTGCATATATAAGGGTATAAACATATTTTCATTGTCTTCTAATATATTTGAAAAAAATACAGCTGATTGTTCCAGGAATTCTTGGGAACAAATTTTGTTCTTGGAAATCAGTGAAACAGAAAAACATCTGAAGTCTTAGCCTGGATTTCAGGATAGCAACGATACCCATAGCAGCACCCAGCCTCAAGGGCATTCTAAGCAGAGCTGCACAGCATTTCATTTTGCCAGACTTTGATTTTTTCCCCATATAATTAACCTCCCAGATTAACCTCTCCCATTTTTAATTTCCAAATCCTTATGACTGTTTTCCCTTTTCCATTCATTTTTTAATTACTGCTTTCACTTGACCTCCGAAGAACAGCAAGGGCAAAACACAAACTGCCATCAGAGCCACCCCTTTCCATCCCACTGCCAGAACTTGCATTATTAGGCTCTGTCTAATAGAGAAAGGCACTATACAATCAGTCAGCTCTGACGAGTCCCCTGACACCCCTGCCCGATATTACCAGGCCCCTAGGGCAAAAGACAAACTAAAAATCACTGCACTGCAACCCCCAGCTGCTTTTGGGGTAGTGTTAACGGGAAGAAGCCCTCGATTCCTCTGGGGAAGCCTGGGTTGCGGGAAACGCGCTGGCTTTGCAGGACCCGCTGCAGCACAGCTCGCCGGGCACTGATGCAACGCTCCACCCTGCCCTGTTACCAGGGAAACTGCACAAGAAGAGAACATAAAGCTGTGAAACTGGAAAAAAAAAACGCTCAGTGCCAGGTTGTCCCAAAATATGCAACACTGGACCTACCCCCTACCATCCTGGTAGACTATAGAAGCTGTTTGGTCACATCTTTATCCCCTAAACTGAATGAGTAACACAAGGCATTCTTGCTTCTAAAGATGCTGTTTCTATTGCACAGGTTTTTTTTGCCAAATTAGACAACTATTATCAATCATTTTTTCCTACCGATGATAAACTTCAGGTGTCAGTTCCTATTAGGAAATTAAAATAGGACCAATGAGTAAATAATGAAATGTCCATAGAGTGACTCAAGCGAGCTGTTTCAAGCAGTTTAATTATGGAAATTAGGGACAACATTCAGATCAAATAGTTAATGGAATTAGTGACAGAAGGTAGAGAAGTGACTTAACCGGAGTAGAGGAATTATTCATTGTCTGCTAATTTGGAAGCATAATCAAGGGACACTGTCATTGGTTGACAGGTTCAAAATTTCAGTGAGCCTATTAATAGCTTTGAAAATACATTTTGATCGTGAGGAATCTATTCCAAATAGCAATCTTGGCAGCATACCATCAAAAAAAATCCATAGCACACGCATACATTGCCTCATCAGTCACGGAGGAGAACAGACATCCTGCAACAAAGGTCCATCTAACCAAGAATCCCATCTCTTAGGCTAAAACAGATAATCAGTTAAATCAAATCTGGGAAATACAAGTATTGCCTTAGTATTTTCTCCCAGCATCTCAAGAGCTAAACTCAGTACCTGAGCAAAAAGTGTTATCTGGCATCTTGATATATTTTTCTATTGCTTTTTATAGCAGCGCAGAGTTTGGGCACCCACAACATCCCCAGGCATAAGCAAGTTCCATAATTCCATTCTATATTGCGTGAAATTGCACATCTTTTATCTTGTTCTGAACATCTTATCTAATAATATCATTCAATATCCTTAGTTCTGGAAAGAGATAGTCAATAACGATAAAATACTAATTTTCTCTATGCTGGTCGTGACTTTATAAGCCCATCATGCTGCTCTCCTTAGTACATCCTTTATAGGCACAAGAGTCCTGCTCTATTACTTGCTTTTTGTCTAGAAAATGCACTGCACTGCAGGTCATGCTCGTCAACCGCTCCAATACATTTTCCTGGAAATGGAAGAACAAGGATTTAGAGAGTATCCCCCAAAAACAGGCACATTCTTGCTGTACTTTGGATTTTATACAATTTTCTGTTTTGTCCCTAGTCATTTCCTCACATTGTTTCTGACCACAGTTGAACACCGAGTTGGTATCTCCATAGATATTGTATAGGCTTTTACAGCTGCCCCCATCTCCTTCCAGCATATGCACCCTTAGGACTGCCTGCCAGTAAGAAGCTGAAATGTTCAACTTCACTGTCTTTACAGAAAAAAACTTCCCATAAGACTTGTTTTTCTGCCAGAAAAGTGACAGATACTTCGTGTTCTCAGCATTACATGCCATTATTTTTAGCTAAAGCAAATTGGTGGACTGGCTGCACAGTAATTACTTGCATATTCAAATAAAAAACACAAGGCATAAAAGCAAGAACTGAAAAATTAGAGATAGCTCTAATCTCTTAGTGCTCACATAATAAAATGTGAGTCTCTTGCCCTAAAGAACAGTGTAAATCAGCTTAAAACAAGAACCTGATACACAACTCATTTTTGCAGTATATTAATTTATTGTCTTGATTTGTGCTTAAGTCTTACTATATGTAGTTGTTGTTAGTCAATGCTGAGCAAGTGAGTTCAATCCTAGTGCACATATTTGGGAACAAATAGAGTTTAACAGAAGAAAATCCTTTTTTATATTCTCCCTTACTTGATGGCTTATGTTCTTGATCATGTTCTCATTTTGTGATAACATCTGAATAATACAGGTGTGATATTATAATATTTGACAGACCAGCTGTCACTTCAAAGAACAAGATCTATTTTATGTAAGAAAGATCAAGTGACAAGAGGATTTGAAATCAGTTAAGATCCAATGATTTATTTTCTTGTGCCTATTATCAAACAGCACCATGTTCTAAATGTTGGTAGATCTGTTTGTATGCATGTAAGATCATGCCTATCATACCAGATTTAAATTATACTAATTATGCTTAAGTTAA
>JAVCKT010107865.1:9578-24283 GCA_032273925.1 Rhynchotus rufescens
TATCCTTGTCCAAAGTGAGAGAACTTAATATATTATGTTCCTTTCAGTACAGTAAAGTAGTAATAAGTTCTACTGGCTTGTGTCAGGTATGTTTTAATAAACCTTAAATTATAAAAGGTCTTTTGATTTGCACCAATATTACTTTTTTTTTTTTTTTTTCTCTACAAGGATAAATTCATCAGCACAACAAAACATGGGCTTTAAGAGGGTAAAAATGAAAGAAAGATTTTCTAGGATTTCTGAATAACTTAAGTGAGGTTAGTCTAAAATTCTTTGATACAATCAAGCAAGCATCTTGAGGCTGAACATTGTGAGCAGCCTATATTATTTATAATTAAGGACTTATATTTAAGGAAAATAAGCATATATATTACTTAAGTTTTCCTCCTCAAGGGTTATGGTATTGTGTTGGAAATCCTTGCTGCAGTGCACTGAGTAAGCAAACCTTGCCATCAGGAGAGCTGAAGTAACCTAGCGCTTTGGAAGGTTTGGCATCCTGCAAGCACTATGGTCCAAGAGGGAACTGTGCAGGATCTGTGAGCATGCTGCAATCAGTGAAATATTTGCATACAAAGATCCTACCATGCAGTATTTTGCATGAAATAGTCAATCATTCTTACTTTAGAAGAAGATCTAAAGGTCTTGGTTTGAACTAAACAGTCACGGCCATGTCCCTGGTCTTGAAAAATGTGTTTGAGGAACAGCACATGGGGCTCATTCTTGCGTCCAGAGTTTCATAACATGAGGGCAGGTGATTGCCTAAGCAGGTCCCAGCAGTTCTATCAGTCTCATTCTGGTTATCCTACACCTAGAGACTTGTGCAGGCTATACGGACAACTTTGTTGCCTATTTGCGAAGTACCTAATAAAATAAGCTTCTAGATTTCAATAGATTTATTTACATGAGGAAATTACATGAATTACACATTGCAGTGATGAAGATTGGAAATGACAGCAATTACTAACACAAGGGTCAAATACCATTTCAGTACACTGGTGAGCTTTTATTTGTGTTAACATAAGAACAGATCTTCAGATTTATGAATGTGTCTGCCATTTAGTGTATAATAAAACAGAATGTGTAATAAGAATGTATAATAAAAAAGGCTATCTTTTCCTGATGAAATAAAAGACAGGATGGCTTTTTAGTATGAAAACATTTAAGGGTCAGCTTTTTCATGACTGATATGAAAATAATCTTATTTACAAAAGCAGTGAAGCTTAATTAATTGTGTTTAAAATGGATCGTGTATTATACTGGTGAGACACTGGGGAGTAACATTTATACAGCCCATTGCTGTCATATAAGTACTAGATAATACACATATTATATTTAGTCATTGCCCCTTAACGGGAAAAAGTGGTTTTGTTTGCAAAATGACAGAGAGGATTGAGATAAATTAATGTGTGCACAGTAGGTCCTAGTAGACCAGATAGAATTCCTTCACACAAAATACAAAATACAAAATACAAAATGGATTGTCCTATCTCCACCCCCAGAACAATGCAGAGATATTATCTTTCTGATGATGATAAAATACTTGACATTACAAAAGCAAGCATCTCTTTTGTCCAACTTTATATGCAGTCAAATCCACTAGGCTTATCAGCTTTTCTGATGCTAAAAAGGAATAATAAGAATTTAGAAGGTAAAACCAGGAGGAGAAGCTGGATCAAACTGGTCGTAGTTTTTGTTTGTTTGTTTTGTTTATTTGTTTGTTTACCTTACCTTTTTGGAATCAGATCAGTCTAAGTGTCAGCTAGGACAGCTACACTAAACAGTTAAAAGTGAGGCACGCACAGAGCTGTAAAACCACACAATTTGGAAGCCTACAGATGACCTTAGTCTATAGATGACCAATGGAAACAATGAAACTGAACCAGGTTTCATGTAAATTCAAGCCATGATTGACTCATAGAGAGCATCTGTGTTATCTAGTAAAAGCTTAGTTCAGAATAAAGGTAGGAACCCTAATGAAGTCTCTCAACTTTGCCCGTGAATGTGTTTCCCTGCAAATAAATGAAGTATCTGAGACCTACCTTGTTTGGCCAAATCTTATTTAAACCAAGTTGTTTAGTGGATTAACAGAAAAATACACAGATAAGCCTGTAAAATGGGCCAGGAAACCAGGATAGCCAGTTTTAATGAGCTTTCTCCATTCATAACTTCTCTGAAGAGTCTATCCTGACAATTCATGATTCACTTCCCTCATTTATGGCTGGAACCTTCGTTGTTGGAATTTAAATTTCTTGCTTCTTGTTCTACCAGTAAGGAGAACAGATTATTTCTTTCTTCTCAGTGATGTTTTAAGTACTAGGAGATTGTTATATCTCCACTTCCTAACTACTTCAGGGTTAAACAACTCCAGTAACTTCAAAACCTTCATAACCATCACCTCCTCATCTCCTCATGAGATCATAAGGGACCTCACTTCCTTTAACTAGAATCATCTCAACCGGACATGGATAAGTGCTCCATGATGTCCTTTCAGAGATAAATTATACTTTCCTTTCAAATAATACCATACAGCACTTGATGCTTCTCAGGAATTCCTTTTGTTACATCAGCATGGTATTAATTACTGAGTCATCTTTAGCTTTTCATACTTGTATCTAGTTTTTATCTCGTATTTATACAGCCCATTATTGTCTCATGGGAGATAAAGTTGTCTCATATCACTTCTATTTTTAGACAAATGTAAAGATCACTTCTGTCTGCAAAGATCACTTGAAATTTGTTATACCTTTTTACTTCTCTCATGGTATCTACCAACTTGATGATAAACTTGAATTTAATAAATAAAATTAATGTCATTAATGAAAGTAAGTCAAAGCAATTCTGTTACTTTCTAAAAGCTCTAACCCTACATGCATAAATATTTGTTGCTTTTTTTAGATGTCTATTTTTTTTCCTGTTTTAAGAAAGCTCACATTTTAACTTAGCAGATGGAAAAATGGAACAATATTTTGTTTCTTTGTTTTCAGATAGAAGCTGTATTCAGGAATATTCATAATAGATTTTTGATGCAGTGATTTTTCTCCTCTCAATCTTTGCTTCTTTGCTGCTCTGTAAATGCTGAATGTAGCATATACAGTAAAGTTCTGGACATCTTTAGCATTATTTTGTTCATTAGATGTGTGTTGGTACATCTGTATTATAGAATAGTAATATAGAATAGAAATCTGTATTTTATAGGATACTTTTGAATTGAGCAATGTTATATCTATATTGTATCTGCCCACCTTTTCTTTCATAATAAGGTCAATAAAAATGCCAAATGGGAGTCATAAGAGATCTTTCCTGGTGTTATTGAAATTTTCTGCTATAGTATTTTTTTTTAATTCTGCCTCAATAACTATGAAAGCTTCATAAAAAGAAGGAATCTGAAAATGTATTCTATAGCTATGGATTTTCCTACTGAAACATAACATGGTTGTGATAAAGCATTATCCTGTTACTGGCCTTGGACCTTACAGACTAGCTGACAAAAACGAACAAGTGCAAAAGAAAGGAGCAGATTTCCCCAAAGATCTGCTACATGTTCCACCGTTTTCAATACCACTGGAGTATTAAAATATGAATGAATATGGCTTCTCTCTGATAGCTTATCTGCTGCAATGTGCTAAAAGGGACCTAAGCACTTGGTTTCAAGCAGAAAAAAAATGATGTACCTCTGTTAAAAGATATTGACGAATAATGAAATCTTATTAAGAAACAAACATTTAGATGGCCATTGTCTAACTTTATAATAAAGATAAACATATAATTACTCTGTCAATTAATCAGTAGGCAATGAAATCCTATCTTCAGATTAAAGGATAACTGTTATGCTTAATGTGGTTAAATAGTTTAAAAAATATAATGCCCATGTAATTCTACCCCTTTAATATTACGACAACACTGCAATTACCCTCTGTGATAGACAGCTTAGCTATGTAAAGGAGCATGAGACATTGCTAAGGGAATATTAACTGCTTTAGTGCAGGAAATCTGCTCCATATTATGACATACAGCAGCAGCTGCTAATCTTTACTAATGGCTGCCCTATTTGCCATTGCTGTTGTATCCATCCACTTTGTCACATCACATCACATGTCATATGTCACAAAAATGTATGCATGTATATATAAAAACATATGTGTATATATGTATACACACACACACACACACACAAGTATTTGTATATTTCTTATCAAATGATGTGACAAATCATCCCCAGAAGATCATCTCCACATTTTTAATATCAAATAAACAGCTGTGTATTAGCAGTGTTTAAGAACAAGAGGTGCTCTTATTTTTTGTTATAGTCAATTCTTTATTTTATTTGAAATATTTTTTTTTTCCTTTTCTCAAAACACTAAAATATGAACCAATGTCAACCTTCCTTTAACATTTGATATGTTGTGGGTTTCATAATGGACAGATTTCACCTTTTTTTTTTTTTTTTTTTTTTAAACTTCTTTCATTCTAGTGACCTACTTCACAGCTAAATTACATTTATAGTAATTTACTATAGTCATAGTAGATAGTAGCAGTGTTTGGCTGCATAATGTCTGTACCTAGGTCTAGAAGGTAGATGTGCTGAGTGTTCAGATGACACTTCTTTCCCCCAATGTCTTTTTACTTCTTTTAAGATGAGACATAGCTAACCAAGAAGGCTGTGTGGACCCAAGTGCTGTGTGTGTTTTTGCTACATTCACACAGCTACTTTTTTTTGTGTATATGAGTAGTATTTTATATTGCCCTGCTCAAAACTGCTGCTATTTATATTTATTCCTACTCATTTCTCTAATTATTTAATAGAAACATGCAGTTAAATTGAGCTTTAAAAGAATCTGATGAATTTTGCTTTATATGAAAGTAGATTGGAGTTTCTCCATCTGAGCTTGGAAATGGATGTTTTAGACAAGCACTGTCTTAAATTCTCTAGCTACCCTATTTTCTTATTTGGGCTGCGAGCTTTCTCAGCAGCTTCTTCCCCTGATATTTCTTCCCTGCATTCTCAATCAAGCTCACTTCTTTTATCAATAAATTCTTCAATAGTCAAAGCTTTCTGGTTACATTAAAATATTCCTTCCTGCCTCTTCCTGATCTGTGACAGTGAAATTGCTGATACTTTGATCTGACATCTGCACACCAGGTGTACCTGATTTGCAGGATCTGCCAGGCTACTCTGCAGCATTTATGAGTTTGAAAGTTTGTAAATGCAGCTATGTGGCTTTGCAGTCTGCTTATAAGTCACATCACGGACATCTGACAGGACTTCAAATCTTGCTTTAATTTCCTCATCAGCTCTTTTCATAATTTCTCAGGGATCATTTCAAAATCACTTTTTGATTTCTCTCTTCTGGGCAGATTTTGTCACATTTTGGATAGATCTGTTCTGTGAGTATTTCTATCTTTTCTGAATATACTAACAGCTTCACAATCTCTTCCTCTAACTACCTGAAAATATGCACAGACTTGCAGATTCACCTCCTTTAAACAAGGAAGAAAATGGTGATAGCAGCTTTGTATTACTCTTCAATTTCAAATTATTTGCACAAAACACTGAAAAAGGAACATGTTCACAAAGAACATGTATACAAGTTCCTTTTAAGTAAAGTAAGCAGATATCACCTGATTATCAGACAATTTTGTATATGAAAAATAGTTCGCTAACCTTTTGAAAGATCTTCCTTGCCCTTTGTACGCAAGGCGGTGTGCACTTTTAAAAAATAGTATAGAAATATTGCAGAAGAGGATTTACAGGTTATAAGAATATATTGTGAACTACCTCTACAAGAATCATGGATCAGAAGCTTAAAGTATAAATAGTAATACAAATAGATAAACAGAGTTTATCCCTATATTTGAAATTTTTCCTGATGAATCATACTATTACTAGAAATTCTAGGAAAAAATGTGTAAGTAGATTTTATTTTGAAGTTGTTCAAGTAGTGGAATTACTATAATTTAGTTGTTTTTTAAATTATATATGCTTTTTAAAATTATATATGTTTCTTGGAAATAAGGTGATTTCTACTTTTGAGTGAATATGCAGGGCAGAAGAAGCTGCTATTAGTTTGCTAGCATTACTAACAGTAATTAGCAAATGAGATCATTAATCAAGGCTAATTTTCAAAAGAAGTGTACTGAGTGTTAGTGAAAGAAAACTCATTCTAACTCAGGCAAATTTGAATCTGACACCTTTAGGGGTTAAAAAAAAAAACCCTAAAATGTGTTTGGGGTGAATGGGTAGATAAAAGCTTTACCAACAGCCATTGATGATATTTTTTTCTAAACACTGATCATGAAACGATCCAATTTCATTGATCCAGCCAGTGCAAACTGATGGGGCAATTTTGCATGTTTCATTCTACAGCAACATGAGAATTTCTTGGTATTACAGCTTAAAGCTGATCACCACAAAAGTTTCTTCTTTTTCCTTACTTTACATTGAACTATTTTGGGAAAAGGTTTATGTGATGAACCTATTCACACAGTGGAAAATGTATTGCCCTGAAGACTTCTGAATTTAATGTACTATCTTTATTACAGGAAATTTGATAATATGAAACTTAAGAGTAATAAAGGATGTAAGAAAGACATGATTTACCTTGTATTTTGAATACCATCATTAAATGTTTTACTTACAGGTTCACTTACAGGTGCTGGTAATATTTCAGATTTTAAATTAAAATTTTTGGTTTATTACCTTTAACTTCCATAGTAACATTAACTGCCTTATTAGTTCATTTCAGGTATTTAATAAAAAAAATGACAATTTAATATGTTTATTAATTGCACTAGTGTATGTACTCTAGCAAATATGACATATGGGCTTATCTTCAAAGACACAGCTGTTAATGCATTTCAGCCTCAACAGCAGCCTTCAGAAAGCCTTTAAATCACACTTAGTTGTTATATCAGTCTTCAACTAAAATTTATTACTTTGCATAAGAGCTTTTGAATATTTAATAAGCTTTTTAGGGTATGAGAGTAGCATTTTTCTGTTTTGTTTCTGTTCATTGAAAAGCTTCATTATGTTAATGTAAAAATTATGACTAAACAGATTAACTGTAGAAATCAGCATGATGAATATGAGCTTTTCAAAATTCTACATACAGTGAAAGTACGAGCCAATGGATTGTTCTATTGTTGGTCTATGACAATAAAGAACATATGGTATACTTTGCCTCTAACTATATATGTACTAATAGTTACTATTTTGAGATTATTTGTAGTGAAGTGATCTTTATAAAGGGATTTACTTCTAAATAAAAAAATGACTATTTGTCATGATAGTGTTTTTGAATTTGCAGTATCTAAACAAACTTACAGCTCTCTATTTCTGACCATTGTGCCTTGTACTGAAATAAATATGTAATTCATGAATTAAGTACATAAGATGTATGTACATAAGTACATAAGATGTAATGTACATAAGTGCATTAAGTACAAGCCATGCTTGCATCACAATTGCTAGCGTCTACCAAACAGATCTGAAATCTGCTGGATAACAGGATGTTCCTTAGTTCAGGACATTCAGGACTAACCTTTTCAGCTCCGTTAGAAAACACATCTTATTCTATGGAAAGAGAAAACATGACCGTATCTTAAGAATGAAGTTCATCTAAATTTCTGATCTGAAATAAATTCAAGCAGTTCAACATATATTTTTGTTCTGAGTCAGTATTAACCTTTTTGGTAGCCCACAGAGTATATTAAAATGTCCATCTTCACATAAGCATGTTAAGCTAAATTTTTTTTTTCATCTTTGGACAGAAAATTTTCTTTACTTTTATTCAATTTTGTTGAACAGTAAGATATTCTCAGAGGTGCCAATTTACATGTTCATTTTTCTCAGTGAACAAAGCCTCCTGAGGGAACTGACACATTTATCATACAGATCAAGCAAAGAGGAGACCAATGCATCACCAAAAACATTCTGACATTCTCTGTGTAATTGGAAGCAAGTCAGCTCCCAGATATAAAGCAACTCTCAAGCTTTTTGATGCTGCCTTAATATAATCAACAGTACAACTACAAATAGTAAAACAAAACAAGACAAAATAAAAACTATGGAAAAAAACAGGAAAGTCCAGTACACGACTTGAAATGGTCTCTTTCAAGTACAATTGGCCATCAAGATTTAAATTTGTGTAGTACCTGTTGCATGACACAACATTTGCTCAATCATCCATAGTAAATTATGCTATGCCAGACTTACTTGAGTTGATGTTTGCTTCTTAGACCAGGAGTCTCACATGCCTTGTTCTTGTTGACATACAGGGAAGTGCTGAGGCCAGTCTCATGCATGGCCAGTCTGAGGACTCAAATGCCCAATGAGATGTGGGAAACAAACTTAACCTAGATGAAACTAGGTAAATAGCAACATTTGCAGAAAATGGTTTTTTGAAGTTCATAACAATTATGTCCTACCTCTGGTTGGTACCACATATCTCAAAATTTATGTTCCAGCTTTCAAATAGTTCAATAAACGAAGCCTTAAGCTTGTTTGTAAAAAATAATTCCATTGAAATTTACATCTGTATGACTACCCATATCATATACAATTTATTTTGTGAATAAATTTTTGCAGGAACAAGGCTGAGGAAGGAGGAGGGAAGTAAACACGATCTGAATTTAGCAACCACAATAACCAGTAACAATAAACAAGGGAACATAGTCCTTCCCTTCAAAAATGTCTGCCAATTTAAATTGCAATATTTTTTTCAAAAAATAACTTAAACCCAATATATCTGTGGATTTATATGTTTCAAAGGGTCTCTTTATAAAAGGTGAACTGTCATTTGAATAAATACTTTGTTTTAAAATATTAATTTTCTGTTTCTCACACATATGATTTGACAAAAAGAATACAATAAGGGACAGTATGAATTCTAATAAATTAAGAAAAAATCATTGATTGTATCTGAAAGAAGAATAATCTGGAATTTTTATAAATGAATTTTGTTTTCTGGCAATTAGGGTATATATTTCTGTGCTGATATTGAAATATCTGCACTTTTAACACAATATTAAATTAAAAAGAAATGCAGTTGATTGAGGTTAAATATCCCTTACAATTTAAACTCATATTACTAAACCAAAAATTAAGTTTAATATATTTAATGTTAGATTTATGATAACATTAAGGTAATAAATTAGCCTTAACATTGTGATATTTTTAAAATGCAATCTTCCAGATGATAGAATAATGAAATTTAAAAAAGGCTATGTTGGACATTGTTCATAGTAATGACAAGCTATTCAATAATCAACTCTTCTTTTTTTTTTCCTTACAAACTTATATTAGTATTACCAACTATATAATATAGATTCTATAGATCTTTTGTTGATTAAAATGTGTTACCTACCGGAAACAGATACAATATTTTAATACTAAATTCCCTAGCAACCTTGGAATAAACAAACTTCTCTAGCTATATCCATAAGATTTCAGGCTTAGGCAAGCTAAGCCTTATGAGTCACTTTTTCTGTACATTGTAACCTGACAGTGTGCAAAACCATCCATATTTGGCAAATACTTGAAGTTTTGATGACTGCTCTGCCCTCACGGGCAAGAGCAAGTAAATGGAATTAACCACTGCTTTCAGAACCAATATGTCCTTATTGACTTTTAGATTTTCCTGTTTAGAAGCTGAAGAGTGTGAAGATAGTTCCACAACTATGAATTCCAGCGTGTTCTTCCTTTCCTTGCTGGTTTATCTTCCTTGCTACTGCTAGTCTCTACTTATCTTAGTAATCTATAGCCAAAGACTTTAGCTAATGCTTCCCAATAGATGTTTGGACAAGGGAGGGCAGGTGCGGGGCCCTAACATTTCCTGTCAGGTCTCTCACATCTTAAAATTTCTCTGATGATACCTTTTCTAACTTGGGGCACATTAATTAATGATAGAGACCATATTTTAAATCTTCTATTTGGTTTTATAATCAAAGTGAACCAAGTATCATAATGTAATTCTGAGAAACAAAATATTGCATTCATTTTATTCTTTTTCCAATTACTTACTATTTTAAGTTCCTGATTATTTACACTAATCTTTGATATAGCCATTTAGTATTTTAATGCACTTCTTTTTCATAATCCATTTTATTTTTATAAGCAAAAGTATTGCATAATATGTAAGCAATGCACTTGCATTATTTCAATAGTTATTCAGTGATAATGGTCTGCAGATTTTTTCTTTAAGGAAGAATCCTTAAAGTATTTCAAGGTTATTGATAAACTTCCCACTACCGCCACTGAAAGCTGAGAGAACATTGCACTCCCACATGCAGCAGCTAATGGCTGAGAAGCACGGGTCAGAAAGTAGAGAAGACATGGGAATCTTAGGAGCAATGGAAGCTATGTCTTAAATTTTTCTACATAAAGGATGTGACTTTCTACATGTATTTATTAAAATTGTCTTCTACCTAACTGCACCTCTGCTAGTGTACTCTCCTTTGGTCATCGTGCCCCACTGGCAAAGATTACTGAATGGTCCGATTTAATGGGGACCTTGAAGAGGTTACGAGTTACAGAAGATATTTTTTTTCAAATGTAAAGAATATTTCTTATTATAGGAAAAAAAGAAGTAATTGACTTTCATACCACTCTACTCAGCACACATTGCTAATGGGGAAAGAATATGTCTTATCTTGCACAGGAGATGATGGGCTTCAAGGGATCCCTCATAAACAAACATTGCAATGAACTAGCTTGGCCTCTGGATGGCATCATCATGCCGTTTGTCTCCAAAAAAGGTGACAAATCTCTTCCCAATTGGCTGAAAAAATGGTTTAAAGAAGAAGTGTTGAGAAAGAATTGTAATTAAATTTGGTGTGTGTATTTTACATGATAGACAGAGATGTTACAATCATGTTTTGTGTGGGTTCAATGCTTTAAAGTTCAGGAATATTAAATATTATCATAATCAATATTATTATCATTGGGCAGAAATAGTAGCAGTCAGCGGGAACTCAAATGCCACCCGTTTCTTTAAATTCTACTCTTCTTCTATGTACAATGGGCTGCTACTATGATGCAGTTCTGGACTTCTAAAAAAGTCATACACAAAGTTTAATTTTGTCCAAAGCCAACCTCTACAGAGTTAGGTCATTGATGAAATGGCTGTAATTTCAACTGAGTAAGAAAATTCCATTGTGATATTGTGTGGTTGGATATATTAGATTAAAATAATAATAATAATATTTAAAGAGTATTTTAGCCTATTTGAGGCTTTAGGATAAATAATGTCAGTGTTTTTGACATGATCTAGACTATTTGCTTTCCTACATTGTAAAAAAATGAATTAAAAATCCTATGCTTATGCCATTTATTAAGCTGTGCAATATGCAATTTCTATAATAAAATTGAGGTAATAACCAGAAAAACCCTAATAAGTAATAAATCTGGCTTATGCCTCTCCATGGAAATTTGCATTTGCAACTACAGCATTTTGTGATTCAAAGATAAATTATATCATATTAAGATGATTGTTTGATGCTGTTATTAAATATATTCAGTTGTTTGGTATGTGATTAATTGCAAGCTATTCCTCTCAGATCTGCAAAAAAAGTTTGTTTTACCTCTTTTGCTTTTGAGGAATACAAGTATTTTGCACTGTAAAGATATATAAGCTTCAAGTAGAAAAAAAAATCTGGATGGTGTCACAGTTTGAAGAGGGGGGTGCAAATTTGGTAAGAGATGAATTCCCTTGCATTGCAGCTGATCCTCAAAGGTTAGAGGGACTGTAGGCAGCTGGACTGATCTCTTAATAGGGATACCAAATACTATGATAACTATAGGCCCAGCTCTGGCAATAGTGGATTCATAAAACAGTCTGTGGATTGTAGATTCAATCTCTTTCCAAACAAGTAGTCGAGTTCACAAATAGCACAATTTATTCTAAGGCAACTTTCACAAAGCAGGTTTCGGATATCAGTACAGGAAATTCTCTACTACAGCATAGGGTTTTTAGCTAGTTCTGATTACAAATGTGCAATAATCACTCACCCCAGAATATGCAAAAGAGCTCTCAGTCTCAAGGAGTCTCCTCAGGGGGTGTCCAGGAAAAGGGTTCAGCCTGTCGACACATTCAGAAGCTAAGATGGAGTCTTCTCTCTCCTTTCTTCCCTCTTCCTTCTTCCTACTAATTCCCTCTTTAGTTCATCTTATATATTTTTTTCTTTTACATTAGGTGGAGTTTGAATGACTCTAGTCATATTTACTTTTGTTATAAATTGGTGTAAAAAGACTCCCAAGTTAATCGAAAATCTAGAGAGCATGCTCAGTGAGGAGCGGTCGTTCCTTGAAAGCCAGTAACTTCTAGGATGGGGTTGTGTATTGGTACTATAATGAGATTAGAATGAGGGGAAAAAAATGAGCAAAGTCCATCAGAAGGGACTGATCTGCCACCACTGTTGGCCCAGCTGCAGACATCTTATCATACTATGTGGCTTTTCAGCTGTGTGGTATGACCAGGTTGCCACCTCTGCAGGGAGTCTGGGTGCAGTGTCTTCGCTCCACCCTCCATTCACTCATCAGCTGCAGGCACCATCAGATTACCACCTATACAGGGAAGCCAACAAAGTTTGGCCATGGGGTCTCCATTCTGCTCCACTCTTCATTTACTCTCATTAGTGTGTGCTAGGATGCAGTGTGTGCAGATTGTGTTGTTAAGGGAATCATGGAGAAGTGGATTCCGTACATACTAACCATCCTGGAAGTGGTAACTTCTCTCACCTCAAGTAAGTCTCTGTAATGCCATGACTTCTGTTGAGCCCTAGTTTTTCTCTGATTTCCCCTTTCTTGAGCAATTTTCTCACAGATGGTAAGAACATTATGAAAACGAGTGTGATGATTTAATTTTATGCAAAAGCATGTAACTTGGATGTTGGGAACTGACCAGATTTTAGTAGCTCTGCAAATTGTAGGCTTTAATATAAATCAAATTTTAGGCTTTATTATAAATCAGGGTAACAGTTATTCTCTAGTTAGTCCTGCCTTGTGAATCTTCCTGTGAATTTATTGTAACTGACTGTTATTTATGGGCTAGAAATTTGGAGAGAGACAGTGTAACTGCAGAGCAAAAACTCTTGTTATTGTTATTTGACTTCTTGAGGGCTGAACAGTACTTGCAAACCTGTAACATTTTATTCTAAGTGTCATGCAGCTAGCTAATGGTTTGGTACTGTCATTGCAGTAGTAACTAGAGCAGAAGTAGCAGACACAAAGTCAGCAGATAAATATATATAATATCCTCCTATCCTATAATATTCCTCCTAAAGGGCTTCTGAAATTTGAAATGGGAAAAAACAGAAAAGTAGGCAAAATTGAGTAAATATGTTTTCTAATTTTACAGAATTTTGGCAATATGGAAAAAACTGCAGCCCTTGCTCTTCTTATTAGGCAAATAGTGGGCTGCTCTACTCAGATCTTAACAGTCCATATCTGTCCGCATTTGAAGTCATTTTCAGCTCACTTGCCCTGTTCACCTCTTTCTCTGCCTTCTATGTAACCTGCTCCCCTCTCTTTATCTAGTGTGATTGCAAGGGAGCTGCAGCATTGTAGACAATAAGCAGTATCTTATTTCTGCCATTCTGAAATGCTCCCACAAGAACTCTGCTGTTCTCACTGTTGTGTTTCCAATAAGCCTAAGCCCTTTACACGTATCTCGAAAGGGTGGTGGGGCATTTTTCTGCAGGATTCCTATTTCAGCCACTCACATGTGCCTTTGGTAGCCAGCAATCACAACATCAAATTGCTAATTCCCTTCCCAAGACTACAATTTCCAGATAACCAATTTAGGTACCAAATTGCCATTTTAGATGAAATGACAGCTTTGAAAATTGTACTTTTAAGTAAACATTGCTTCTAAATACACTTTCTTAGAAATTAAGGCAAAGGCAAATAAAGCCAAATAAAGTATTTCTTCTACAGAATTATATGAAGACAGAATAATAGTCATTCACTCAGAGCATATATTAATACATTTAATGGAAATACAGGTATTAAACAGCTTGATAGTGAAAATTTTATTTATTTATTTAGGTCTTTAAATGGTGAACTTTCTTTTGCAAATAAAATATTAGAATTAGAATCACAATGATTCTGGATTTTTAAATTTGATTTCTGTAATCTGTGCAAGCTTTAATAGTAATTTACTGATGGCTGCTCTTTACAAGTCTCTGAAAGATTTTATTTTCTCTGAAAGATTAACTTAAAATGTTCATTCTTTTGACACAATTTACAAATAAATTCAAATCAGAATGAATGAGAATCTGGGAACTGACTGGACTGTCTCTATTTCTGCTCAGCAATTTCCTTCACTGTATTTTCTGCCTACTGGCCCAGACCATGTCTGTGGCTTGACTTGAGCAGAGTAAAGTACAAAGTGGTGTTTTGCATTCACACTGTTCAGAGCTGCCCCCTAAGATCTGACTTTCGTAGTCCATGACACATCACATTTAGCCTTGGTCTCTTTTTATGACAATATAGTTACCATTAAGATGTTGATTTTTGATATGATTTTCTGATGAAGGAGGGAGGTAGCAAGAGAGGGAAGAAAGAACAATAATTGTCAAAACCTCTCCTTGGGAATGTTGCTAGCTCTGGAAAAACAACCATAAATAATTAAGCTACTTGAAATTCTCCTGCTATTCCCACTCCCTTCTTAATTCGTTTTTTACTATTAAATGTAGTTTGCCTATGTACT
>JAVCKT010107872.1:7830-21178 GCA_032273925.1 Rhynchotus rufescens
TTAACCATGGTTCTCAAACCCTTCCTGGGTGGCTAAACCTCGTTTTAGAAAGAACCACTTACCCTCAGAGGTACCTGTTCTGCTTCTTAGAGAACAACATCTGCAAAAACAGCTCTTCTGTTAACAGTCTTTGTAAGTAACAGTCATTTTGGTGGCAAGTTGCTAAGAGCCTCGGTGCAGCAGAACACTTGGCACTGGGGACTGTAGAGCCATGGAATGGTAGTTGCTCTCATGAACAACTGCTTAAGGTCTTAAGGTGCTTCACTGTCCCTCTTCCTGAGGGAAAGCCTTACACCAGCAACACCCAAAACTGTATAAGCAAGACATAATTCCCTCACTAGACACTCCATCACTTAGCAGTTCTCAGCTACTCTCCCTGCCTTCATCTACTACTCTTTCTTCCAACATTGCCTGTGGTAACCTCCCTGATTGACAATCTCCAAATCACAGAAGGGTTGAGATTGGAAGGTACCTCTGGAGACCATCTAGTTCAACCTCCCTGCTTAAGTGGGGAATAGTGAAGGCTTCCAAATTACAAATGTAGATGCACCACAGAGTTCTGAAACATGCTTTAGAGTCTTGTCTGAAAAATAACATGACTATAAGGAAAATGGATATAAAACCTGGATATGCAGTTTGCTAAGGTCCATTGTTTAATGTCTTGATTAATGAACTATAAAACATTGCCCAAGCAACCACTAGAGGAGTTATGCTGACTGGTGGAATAAACATTTACCAAGTAGGGAGTAATATCAGCTGCATCATCACCATAAAAGACAGACCTGGGTAAGCCATCCATATTTTCAAAAGACAGCAATGCTTGCCTATCACTTGCATAGATTCAGAGTTCCTGTTTACTGCAAGGTTATTTCCTACACCTCCATGGCAAAACTCCTCTCTTCAGTGACTAATACCACACTTAATTAGAAGTAATACAGCTGCCACAAAGGCAGGAAGCATACTCTGAAAGCACATGCACAACTTAGAAAATAAATTGCAGTTGAATTACAGTCACGTTATGGTGAATTTTGCTTGCATATATATTTTAAGGATTTAATCCACCAACATAATTATGGAATTGGGAACAAATAGAAATAGACAGCTTCTTAGGTACCCTTTCAACAGAAAAAAAAATCCAATGTTTACCTACTCCAAAACAAAACATCTCAATCATTACCCTCCTATGTACAATGAACAAAATCCAACAAAGCCTGGCTCAGCCAGGTGAGAAAATACATGATAAAGTACTTTCAATGTTTTTTAGACAACAAGATCAAAGTGCAAGCTTGAGCCTAAATCTCAAGCTTCGAAGGACAGCTTTTTGTTTGTCTTCCATGTCTATGAAGGTGGTAGGAAAGGTGGGAAGTATTGACCAGCTCCAGTCAGTATCAAAGCTCTCCTTGATTTCAGCAGGAGTATAGTTGCTCAGCCTGATTTTTTACATCCTGTGCACTGCAGGATAGAGCTCAGAAATGCACGTGCATTTTGCTACAGACACATCCACCTCTGAGTAGAAAATATCAATAGGGCAGCCCCAACGTTTCATCTGCGGAATTTAGGATATTAACTGAGAGCTCAGGCTGGAGAACTAAACAGCAAAAATCACCTACAATAAAATGGCCACAGTCAGGAAGTTCCTTTGCAGAGTTGTAGCTTCATAAGCTACAAATGTCCTCCAGCCTACAAATCTCTGATCTAATTTGTTGTTTATTTCGACAAAAACACTCCGATGTTCATCTGTATGATAGCAGAGAACCTGAGGAAGGCTTTAATGATTTTAGATAGAGATCTTTTAGCACTCTCCAGGCCAGAGAGATGCAAGCATAGCTTTGAGCAGGCCTCAGTCATTGCTACTGCTAGTGTAAGATTGAACAGACGTCTGGAAACACAGGAGACTCAGGCCTACAGACTAATTTTGGTTTCACATGCATGCCTCACAGTGGATCTTGGTGATATAGTTCTGCAGACACCTTTTTAACAAGAACCAATCTCAATTATATTGTGCTAATCTCTCTTCGAACAACTCAGAAGAATTATTACTTTAATTTTATAACTTCCCTGCTTCTTAAAAAAGCTCTGGTATCTCATGGAGAGCAGATGAAACCTAACACCCATATTATTTGCAGCAAACTCCCATGGGTGAAATTTTCCTTTAGTTTCCTTTTACTGAGAGTATTGCAATGCAGCGTGTTTGTCCAATTACTATGAGAGATCCCTATGCTTACTGCAAATGCAACAATAGAATTTATTAATAGTTATTAATCTTTTTCCAAGCACTGTTTGCTGACTATAATGGAGGAGCAATGATAATAGTCTGTAAAAATGCAGAGCTAATGTCAAATGCTGAAAAGAATGGACATCACAGATGATAATAAGTAGTAGGTGGTCTTTAAAAATTCCTCATATAGAAAAGGGCTTGATTTGTTCATTTCAAATTGCTGGACTTTAATGACAGTAACAAAGCAGTCCCCACACAAAAATTCCCAGCAATTATGCAATTTAGAGCCGAGAAGGATTAGGAGGCTCATTATTGCTTCATTTTACATTCTGAAGAGAAAAAAATAGATTTTTCTCTACTCTGAGATTTAAGGAGCCTTGTAAAGCTTTAATATAACCAGCAAATTGAGCTGTTCACTAGGAAAGAACTGTAGCACGCACTAATTTAGCCAATGTCAAAAGCAGTTAACTCTGCCATCTATATCAGTGAAAGAATTACTAACCAGTCCAGAACAAAAATGTCTTTCATATATAGAGATGACATGCTAGCTGCAAACAGCACATCATAAAGCAATGCTTGGCTTTAAACATGATAACTGCTAATGAATAATATAGTAGCAAATTAGGGGGAAAAATACTCTTTTTCTATTTAGAAACAAGCTATCCCACTATCAAACACCCAACATTTGGATTAGCAGCTTAAGTATTTTGATACTAGCAATGAGGTCTAGTGCTATATTAGGGCTATATTTATATTGCATTGCACACCTTGATGCCCAATAAGATTCAGCAAGTGAGCATCAGAATTGGAATAAAAATACAACAATAGGCAAAGAATATTAACATTAATTAAAGAATATTAATATATTCACGTGAAGAGTCCCATTAAGCTAATGATACTGGTAATTCAAGTAAATTAACTTGAAACTTATTCAAGTAAATTAACTTGAAACTTAACTTAACTTTGGTTAAACTTAACTGTTTAACCAAAACTGAATTTTCCCAAGCTAATGACAGATTCTACCATTTTTGTTTCTCATCTCACAAAAGAAATGTGTGGTCACCTATGACTATTGTCCTAGACCAATCTGGTTTTCCTTCCCTGCACAAGTAGACCTTTTCTCCAGATAATTCTTCACCTCAGCCACATAGTGTCTATTTAGATTAGATATTTGAGAGCTTTAATAACCTCCTAGTTGAGTAAACATTCTGTGTCAATCTCCCTAATTAATAGCCACTTAGATAAAGATATATCACTACCAAACTACTTGTAGCAATAACTAGGCTAACTGCATTACAGACTATTTCTTTAGTGTCTAGTTATTCTTTCAGGAAGTGGAAGTTAAGCCTTATCCTTACTAAAGGTCCTCTCAAGCATTTGCTTAACATTTTGCACTTTCTGAAGCCTCCCTAAATTATGAAATTTATTTGCTAAAGTCAAAAAACTCTGTTTCAATATAGTCCTAAGAGATGTTTAGGAAAAATCCTGACATCACTTAATTCAGTCGGGGCTTTGACAATGACTTCAGCAATGCCAAAATTTTATCTGGTGTCTTCATTCCCTTATATCTGTAACGGGACTAAAAACACCAGTCAGCATGAAAATGCTTACCTTCTTATTCAGCACATCTGCAAGCTGCATATCATTGAATGATTTTACTAGCAGCTTCATGGTTCTCCTTTTCTAGTCTGTTCACTGACCTCCCTTTGCCAAGAGAGTGCACAGACACACACATACACAAAAAAATCAAAATCATCATGCCTGCAATACTATAATTCTATGTGCCATAAATATGGATTGAAAGGCTGACTTCACTGCTGCATACTGTTGCTATCAATGGTATCCAAATTTCACCTATATTTCCTTGAGTTTAAAAAAAATTCTATGCTCAAAACTTAAAAAATATGAAAAAATTAGAAACTAAGTAGAAGTTCTATCATCTTCACATTAAATATTTTAAATGATTACTATTTGCTTTAAAATCTAAAATACAGAAGCCTAAAATCTAATATAAACACAAAATTATGAAATTCAGTTAGACACTGTAATACTGCATTAGATCACTACTAAAGAATTATTCTAATAGAATGATGCCTTATAACTGATATTTTCCTCCAGTTTGCTAACAACATAGCAGAAATATGTGGACATATGCATATAACCTCTATAGTCATTATCAACAATGTAAAAAAACTCACGTGTTATGTAAAGAAAAGTAAAACCTTTCTGCTTTGTAGAGCACACTCTCCACATATATGTGCAAACACAAGCTTTCCTTGGTAAGACTGTTCCTATGCACGTTATTTTTACTATTGATTTGGGATTCAATTCAGTGTACCAGTCAGACGAGACACAAAACAGAGCTTATTGAATTCAGTACATTAATGTTTGCAAAGGAAGGCTTAACATTGGTCATAGGCATTGAGGTATTTGGGCTTCCACAAACCTTTGAGATAACTATTTCTTCCATTCATAAGTTTCAGAACAATTTCCCCCTAATTACAAGCCATAGGACATTTCAGCGCTGCAGGTGTAATTCCATTTAATCCAGCTATGCTTTTTAAATAATCCTTCTCTATATTTAAGACGTGCCTAAAAATGAGGGACAGGGATAAGGTGCTTTAAAAAAAAAAAAAAAAAAAAAGAAAGAAATCAGAAGTGCTGTGAGGCTAACATTTCTTAAACTGAAAGCCAGTAAGAAACCAGATTGCTGGAAACGTTTTTGTTTTGCCCAATGCAGTGTCTACAACACGTACCACGACTGTTTCTTCAAAAATCCAAGGTGCTGGACACAGGCCAGAAATGACACTTCTAATCCCAACAGAAAAGGGAGCTGCTTGAGTCTCTCTTTCCTTTTCTTGTTCCTCACTTCTAGTTGCTCAGTAAATCCCATCAGAGGGCAAGGATTACAGAATTTAAGAAAAACAGTTGTCCAGAATTGAAGGAGAAAAAAAACAAATCACCTCAAAACTCCTGATGCCCTGGCAGCTGACTGCTAGGCCATTTACAGGAGTTAAACAGAGATTCTGTCCTCAGCAGCAGACTTTGCCCAGGCTACCTGATGCCCACGGCGCATCCCCTCCCTAGGGCAGGCAGGGAACCCCAGCGACGCTCCCGCTGCAGGCTGGGGAAAGCGGCCACTGCCCTTTCACTGCCCTCCACACTGAGCTCAGCGGGAGCTTCACCGGGAGCAGATCCCAGGCACAGATCTCTAGGGGCACCGGTCGTGTTGTCAGACTCTGACTGCCTCTCCATGCCGTTGGGAAGATGCGGAGCTCCTTTTCACTACCTGTCTCCATTTCCCTCCTGCAAACCACACCAGGATCTGTCACCTCATTAGAGGATATCTGCTATGAGGAGTGAATGATGCTTTATTCAGTGCCCTTCCTTTTTCCTCTGCAATTATCCTCAAATGACAGATTACAAGATAGTAATATACTTTTATTACTAGCATATAAGCAGAGAACTAAATTCACAGGAAGGAAAAATTCAGGTAGAAATTGTGCTAGCTCAAATTTCAGATCATCAGTTAAATTATCCAGCAGCACCATAGTAAAAGAGCATCAGAATATTTAAAACAAAACAAAGAAAAAATCCACCACGCTAGAGACTTCCACAAAAGCTTGCTGCAGTGCAAGCACTTCAACTTAAGAACACATCTATATCTGAACTCAGAAACAAGGATGTCTCCCTAAATATATGACTGTAGCACAGCTCAATTAAGCAGTTATGTTTGCACTCATTTGCACCAGGCATTGGCTATTTGGGAATTTAAGACAAACTTCCCAAATCAAACATTGACAGAAACACCTATTTTTAACCTTACTTTAACATCCTTAATGCTCTCTCATACAGACTCACAAAATGGCTGAGGCTAAAAGGCCCATGTCAAGATCTAATCAGTCCTCAAGCAGGGAAGAGCACCGTGTCCAGGACGGAGTTCACATGGCTTTAGAGTATTTCCGAGCATGGAGAATCCACAGCCTCTCTGGGCAACCTGCTCCAGTGCACAGTCACCCTCACAGTACACAAGCTCTTCCTCATATTCAGACAGAGCTCCCTGGGTTTCTGTTTGTGCCTCTGACTTCCCACCCTGTCAGTGGTCACCACTGAAGAGTCTGGTCCCATCCTCTTTAGTAAGAATGATTTAGCATTACTGATTACTTGCAGTTATTGATTTAAAAGTCAAAACTGACTTTTTCTTTCTGACATAGCATGAAATAAAAAACAAAGGGGATAGAAATAAAAAACAAAGGGGATACTAAGCATCATCTTGAATTATAAACAATTACCACTTTTCATAGTATCTTTATCCTATTAAAGATTTTCTTTACTGCATGACTACATATTAAAGTGCTATATGCTTTCCTCAGAGTAACTAATCAAGCATTTCTTCTCTGGATGAATATCCAGGGGAAATGTGCTTTCTGGACCAAGACTGAAAAATGAATCATCTTTAATAAAGTATCCTGAAAAAATAATTGCCAGGTTAGTGAAGCTAACTGAGCCGAGTCTATATCTAATAATTAAGAGGATGGAAATACTGCAAGGAAGGCTTCCCTCTACACCTACAGCATTAAGAAAGTAATGGACAAAATGAAGTTTATTTAGAAAACAGAGTGTTGAATCAAGGCTAGGAAGAGTTTTAGACAAAAAGCGCAAGAACATAGAAGCAAGCATGAAAACACACAGACTCATTCTTTTACATTCGCTGCCATATATCAGTAATAAATTGTTTAAAGAGTAGTTACTGACCTCCACATTTTAGTGAAACTGTGCATCCTGCTTACACAGCAAGGAAGAGCGGGAGGTTTCAGTCCATCCATTCGGAGGAGGAGGCCAGGAACACCGTACAGAACCAGGTACTTCACATAAAAAAACTGCACTTGAGCTAAAGCCAGGCCACCTATAAAAAAGGCAAAACAAGTTATCTTAAACAACTCCTGAAACACCTTAAAAACTGTTAAAAATGCTTCCTTTTATTCATTGTCCAAGGAGCTAAAGATGACATTCTTGCTTGATGGGATATACAATATCTATATACTATGGGAACAAGTACAGTTCTGACCTTATGTCACACATACAAAATACCAGCATCTTTCTAAGGCAGAGGCATAAGTAAGGATCTGGAGTTTCACTTTCCAAAGCTCCACTTGGACTGTGGGTAGTGACTACTACAAAAAGCAAATATTGACTTACGTTGACCTTAAAAAAAGTCATAATACGTTGACATACAAGGTGAATATTTACTATAGGGACAACAAATTTTCATATTTGCAAAAGAAAAAGGTCAATACTTGGCATATACAGCACTATTACATGCATTCTTTACTTCATCCCCCAGAAGGGGTTATCTTCGATGGTTATCTTCGCAGCTTATCCTGACAGCTCCACAAAGAGCCCACAGTCTCAGATTGTGTGCCCTAGAGCAGTTTACATCTCACCATGATCCCTCCTGACCCACCTAGGGCACAGAAGACTGCCATTTCACTCAGCTTAACACTTGAAAGCATGTTTTAACTTTAAACCTGCAGGAGAAAGGCCTCCTTCAAGTGCTTTACCTGCTCGATTTCCAAGAGACATTTTGGCTCTGTGTTTCCTCATGATTTAAGCCCAAAATAGAGCAAAAAGAGGCAATTCACATAGGTATGAGATAAAAAAACAAACAAAAAAACCACACACTGTCTGTGCTAACAGAGCTGTTTTCATGTGAGTAACTAAATTTAGACCTCACATAACTAAAGTTCAGGTACTCTGAAGCTCTACCTGACAAGATGTGTGTGTGTGTACTTTTTTTTTTTTTTCCTCTTTCACAATGCATCCTTTTGGATTCTGTTGACTGATGAGTATATCGCAGATGACAACCAAAAGTTAAATGTTAAATCTACTTATAGGTTAAAAGTTGAATCTAGTATATAACAACCTAGGGTGAAGTTCTGACACTGGCAATAAAGTGCAAAACTGCTGCTGAGTCCACATGGCCAGGATTCTGCTGCTGCAACCCAACATTTTTCATTTTAGTATCACCAGACAGATTGAAAAATATAAGAATTCACTGTGCTGTAAGAGATAAAAATTGATACCTACACATGAAGCTTATGAGTACATCCTACTGGGATGCAGTCATCTAGCATGCAATGATTTTTCCCCAGCGAAAAACAGCAATCAAAAGCACCGTTTGGATGCTAGCCAATTAGCTACACATTAGATGACGAGTAAATCAACTACACAGCCAACTTTCTGCTTTAATTCCCATCTCATTCAGTTTCCCATCTCCTCTCTGGCATTTTAGTGGAGAGCTGAATGCTACACCCACACAAAGAGCTTATGGAGACCACAGCTGTCTATGCAGTGGTAAAATTCCAAATCATTTGGTTGCATGTGATGGAAATAGGGATTGCAACTACCACTCTCATGAGACAAGATAATCAATATATTTCGCTTTAAATAGGGAATATTTTATTTTTTTTCCTAATACGAAGTTTTAACATGGAAGATTCAAGAAAAAACATTTTCACCATCTCTACTAACTAACAGAAGTCTAAGTTATTAATGAGCAATCAGCTCAATATTGTCAGTATCTTAAACACGGCCATCACATGCCCGAGCATTACCTGGCACACACTGGCTAATCCGTACGAGGCAATTTTATTTTTTGCAGAGTCAGGAACATGAATGTCCCTGTTGACACATGCATGACCTTCTAATTGCTCTTCAACCCATCCCAGCTGTGTAAGTGAGCTGGGGCCACCCACCAGAAGGCTCTGAGCAAGAGTCACAGCTGCAGAACAGCTGCTGTGAACTGGCAACACAGAAAGGCTATAAACCTGCTTTGCATACCTGAAACACTCCAGCTGCTTTCTATTTGCTCCATCAGAGCACAAAGCAGCCAGGACTACACTGTTTTATGTGATATAAAATTAAAATAAAAACAAGTTATTTAAAACAGATGTTACATTTCTCAAATTCTTTATCAGCATCATATAATTTCTTTGTGTAGCATTACATTTATATAGCTTAACAAAAAAGGAATTAGGACAAACATATCACCTTACATTGAAAAATAAAGCTGGGAGGCTATATGAAGCATACATTAAAAACATACTTACAGAAAAAAATACTGCAAAAAATGAGTTTTCATAGAAAAAAATGAATTTGAGGGATTCAGAGTCAGGGTTTTAAAGGGTTTTAAAACAACAACAACAAATTGAGTTAAAGTACCCATAATATCTTAACCTCCAAGCAATTCAATAGCCATCTGCCTGAAATCCTAGATCAAATTGACTAATGAGTTCAATACTCTCAATTTCTCTTACAGTCTTTATAGGATATCCTAAGGTTTTTTTTGGCATTAATGCATTTGCAGACCTTCAAATTTTTACCTTAGCCAAAAAACTTCATGAAACAAGTTTCATAGAGCTTTAAGAATAACTACAACACTCATAGTTATTTTTAATACAAAGTAGACTAATTTCCAGACAGTTGCATGATTTTTGAAAGGAATTATCAAATATATCATTTGTATAAATATGAAAAGATTTGGATATAGGGACTATAAACTATAGTTGGTATTTTTTCATCTATAAACTATCATGAAAACTTAATGTCAAAAGCTATAACTCAGCTGTTAATTTTATTGGTGATGCATAAGCATAACACTAGAGCTTTCCCTTTTGCACAGAAATACTGACATTACAGCATTACTTATTTGACAGTAACAGAGCAAGTTCAACAAGAAATACATATCACAACAAGTATGCAATTTTATTTGGAAAGTGTTACTGACACATAGCAGAAGTCTGATAGGAAACACGCATTTAAAACAGCTCTGAAATAATGGTCATACCATAAAATTCACAATATCAAGTATCAAGGGGTTAATTTAACTTTTCCCCATGTCCTTATATGTGTCTTATCCCATTGTGGGGAGGAGGGAGTAGGGGAAAGAGTTAAAAATTACATGCAAATTGACTCAAATATAGAGATTTAGAGCTGCATGAAAGAGCAAACTGCCAGGTAAGTGGTCATTAAACCCCAGGTGTCTGGAGTCATTGCTGGTAATCTGGTGCCAGTCACATTGGCCTGTCCCCTTGTCAGGGCTAACTGCCCTCTGCATTAAGTCAACCTGCTTTAACCTGAACTGCTGCGGAAGTGCTACTCCTGTGTCTAGCCTCTGAAGAGTAGCATGCAATACAATTACTAGGTCCACATTGCTCAGCAAGGGTTTTGTCCACAGCTGCTTGGTAACGCTTTGAAAGAGGTACTAGCTCCAAAAACCTAAACGAACGATGAGAAGTGCTCTGTGGACAGGAGAAGCGGGAACAATCCAAAGAACACACAGGGAGCAGGGCAAGGAGGCACCTCTCAGGATGTCTGCCCACAAGGCAAAACACTTCCTTTCACACAACCGAATCAAGTGGACATGAACATCTCCAAGTAAAATAGCTGAAAGCAGACTAAATAAAACTGCCAAGGGACTTTCAGCCACTGCAGGTACAGATCTTCCAGACCACTTAATGCCAAAGCAAAACCAGAGCCCTTCCAAGGATAAACATGTCCCCAAGCTACTACCTTAAATACTCCAAAGACCTCCGCTGCACACACTACATTTGTTAGTAAATATTTGCGAGACAGAGCATTAAGTAGATCAACAATTATCCCACATTAAAAAGTGCTCATTAAACTAGGTTAACTGTCAATGATATCTGAAAGTTCAGCCTCTAGGACAGCTTATGAACAAGTCAAATTTTTCTCTTATCTCCCTTAGAAGCAGGAAACCCAACGTTTTAGAGAAGAAAAAATCTCATTAAGCTCCCTGATTCGTGTTTGTACTTCCAGTTTTCAAAACTGACATCAACATGCCAAATATTTTATCACATTCTCCTTATCATTATCTTGCAGAATGGAAAAAAACCTCAAACAGATTACTCTGTTAGCAATTCATTACCATTTAGATGGATGCATAGACATGATAATTTCCAAAGCAAAACACTGAGCACTTCTTAAGAATGAGCTCAGAAATCTATTTTCAATCCATGGATTTATCAGAAGAACTACAATACAATCAAAGTAGCTCTCCTATTCCGTATGCTTCACTCTTTGAAGGAGGAATTTATGTAACGTTTCCCCTTTTAACAAATCAAACCACGAAATACAACTGCAGAACAAGCAGGGAGACTGTACCTTTGGACAGATCATAGCCTTTTAAATCATTTTTAAGCAAACAGTACATACGTCAAAAATATATTCTTTTGGAACACTGGGACCTAGTTAATAACTAAAGCCATGATACTTAATTAAACCTGTAAATCGTGCATGCTTTATTAGGAAGGACAAGTGGCATATGGTTAAGACCAGTACATCAAACTCACAGACTGCTCACATCGTTGAGCCATATAAGCACACCTCTCCACAACTAATCCATACCTCTGACACAAAACACAAATATACAAATTCCTAGTTATGTTTATTTTCATAGTTATGACCTTAATTAATATTCTAGATTAATCTCATATGACAATCATGTTAGACAATACATTGTGTAATATAAGACAACATAAAAGTTGTGTCTGCATTCTGCAGTCTTCTCCATTCACAATTGGAGCTTTCATCATTTTCTACACCTCGTGAGACTGACAGCAAGCTTCATTTGCATCAGCAGAGATGAGTAAATGGTGCTAAACTGTTGAATCACAAGCCTAAATTTGAAGCCACATAGGAAAAACAGGGACAGTGCTCTTCAGCCTCTCCATTTTTGGAATCAGATTCAAAAACAATCACACAGATAAGTTAGTGACATTCCCATACATTCCTGTTCCCACAGAAAAGCTAATTTTCTCCTTGCTAGAGAGCATTTTACTATTGACATTTGTGTGTTGTCATGGTGAAGAAGAAAACTGGATTTCAATTTAAGCTCCTTCAACTAATGCTACTGAGCTGCCTGTTATTTACATAAGCCAGGGAATTAGTTACCTAGCTATGGAAGCCTGAAAAACCTGCCCCAGAAAGGGTTCACAGCCCTGCCTACCTTTCTCCCCCAATCTCTACCACCTCTTAACTTCCTTTCTGCAGCTTTGTTACAGACAACTGCCTGAGAACAGTCACCAGAGCACATAACGGGTTTTTGATCAGGCCTGGCCTTTAGAGTATGTTGCAGTTCACCAGGAGAGTGGATTTTTGGTATCAAAAGTGACTTCTGTCTTCATTACTTCCAATTCTCCTGTTTGCAATGTAAAATGCAAAAACAATAAATAAAAATAAATATTTTTTAAAAGTGAGAAGAATTAATTACCATGGTTTTCAATGTCATGGAATACAAGACTTTGTGCTATGTCATTATTTCTGAAAGTACCGAATTCTCTAAGACAATCTGACTCACCTTTGAGAACAAGCACTAGCACCAACACAAATGCATGAAATTGCTACAAATTACATGCTCAGAATCAAATAAGCACAACTGTGCACAAGTACCCTGATATTATGATATTGTTCAATATACCAATAGCTTTCTATGATGAGTTTAAATATTTTGCTATAATCTGCCTTGGACAGAAGGGTGGCAGGATGAAAAATTTTGAGGAATAAGTAATTCAGAGCACAGTGCTGCTGTCCAGGCTACAAGTGACATTTACTCTCATGCTGTTGGGTCCTCATTACGCTCTGGGGATTCTTGGAGAGAGGAGCTGTCACCTCCTCCTCCGTCCAGCAGAGAGATATTTCTACTGAGAGTGATATTCATCTTGCTAGCAAACATGGCTGTGGTCAATCTGAAGCTCCTCAGACCAGCAGATGCAGCATTCTTGTTCATACATACTGCACCTCTTCTCCAGTAGGAGCATCTAGTAGCCTGTGTAGGGGTATAGTTATGCTGCCAAAAGCATCTCAGCCACTTCAGACAGGAATGGTCATTTGAAAGGCTACATTGAAAACAGGATAGGCTTTACCATCTCTACCACTGCTCTTTTCTGCTTGCTGTGAAGATAATCAAATGCAGCTAGGCTGTAACCTTCTGGCATCAAAGAAAGCGACCCTCTGCCAGCACGCTCTCTCATGAAGAGCTCCTCAGGAGAGCTCAGTTCTTCCTGAGCTGCGACCCACACAGACCAGCCTTGCTGTGATACAAGCACACAA
>JAVCKT010107882.1:0-24277 GCA_032273925.1 Rhynchotus rufescens
GTGACAGAGCCCTGGAACAGGCTGCCCAGGGAGGTTGTGGAGTCTCCTTCTTTGGAGATCTTTAAAACCCACTTGGATGCTTACATACATACTTTCTCACAGAACCATAGAATCATAGAATGCTTAAGGTTAGAAGGGACCTGCAGAGGTCATCTAGTCCAACCCCCCTGCACACACTTTATGCCTCCTAAGCATCATATTTAGAATTTTTAGGCTAGACATTCTTTGGGATAAACTGTTGTCTGAAGATATCAGACTCTGCTGAAGTTGAGCTGGATTTATCAATCCTTCTTAGTGACAAGGAATTATTTCAATTATAGTCTGTACAAGAAATCCCCATCCATGCAGCTTTAATGTATGCCTAGAGGACATCACAAGTTTGATTCAAAGGAATGGTAATTTGGAATTTGAAAGGAATGGACTTTTTAAGAAATATTTTATTGCTGGTTCGCCAGTGCACAAGATTTTAACCTACAGTCCACACTTCCCATGAAGTTGCTCCAGTCAACAGACTATTGAACTCTGCAAAATGATGCCACTCTCTGCCCTAAAATCACTTATACAATTATCCGCAGGAATTAACCTTTGACTTAATGAGGACAAAGAGGAGAATTAGGCAACAAATGTTTAACTTATAGTCTGGTTCATGCTTATTGGAATGTGGAGGCATATTTTCTTTAGAAGTGATTTAATAAAAAGTCTTAAAAGTATTAGGAACAAAGACAGAATGTAAGTTTTTTTTTTTCCATAAATTTTTAAGGAGTTCCTAGGAATAAGAATAAAAAATTATATGATGACTTTATTGAGGATGTGATTAAGTGAAAGAGGCATCATCTCCCATGTAGTAAATCTCTCTCTGAATCTGCTAATGTCATTTAAATTTAAATTTAAATAGTGATTTGTTTTAGAAATGAAAAATAAAATGTTTATATATGCAAAACTATATGTTATCATATACATACATACATGGCACGCACACACTCACCTTAATGGCATACTTGATTTCTAAAGGCAACTACAGACGAGATTAATTCAAATTAATTAATTGAGATTAATACAAAATCTAAAAATTATAGATCTTAACACCCTATACTATAATAAAATCCATATAAGTAACATTTAAAATCACAATATAAAACTGATAATAAAAACAACTGAAACTGAAGTCACTAGAATTTTCTGCTATTTTGTGGCTATAATCCTAACTGCCACTCAAAGCAATTTAAGTAATTATTTTTAATTGTGGACCTAGTCTGTATCACATATTTGGATTTCAATGAAGTGAGATCTGAAGGTGTTTGAACATTTGAAAGGAGACAGACTGTGCCTGAAAGCCAAGAAATTCATTTATTTATTTCAAGATATTTAAATACAAAAGAAAAATAGGAAATTCAGAATTGAATTGTTTTGGACAGAGACAAGTTACACAAATTCTAGAGAAGTCTAAAGTAAAATATCCATTAATACAAGGCAATTTGTAAAAGAATAAAAAGGATTCTTTAAAATGAATTATTACCTAAATCACATATTTCCAAGTCCTAGAGAACTCATGTCATTCCCACTGAATCATGTTATGAAGAAATAGAATTCAAAGCTCGGAATTTCACCAAAACATAGACCTTATGCTCTTCTGACTCCTAAGTCTTGTGTGGAAAGAGGCAGATTATGTGGGAGCACTCAAATTTTCACGTATCTTATGAAGTATATATTGGTACTAACACACAGTACATTTATACAAATACTTGCAGAATATCTGGAATGCGTTTGTACTGTGCAAGTAGAACACCTGTAAGTGGTACTGCTCAATCACATATAACACCTATTATAAATGTTATTTATATTGTCTCTAAAAGAGCCTCCATAGCTGCCTTAAAAATAACATTTTTTCAGTTATTAGAGAGTACTAGCTTTTCTTACTGATTTCTTAATATATGTCCTCAAGGCAATTGCTGTTTTTTAGCATTTCAGAATCACAATTAAAAACAAATGAACAAACACACACAAAATAGAACAGAAGTCTGGATAACCGCCTCCATGTGGTGACATGACCTGTGACTGAGGATGCTTATTTATTTAACTTCAGCTAATGATGCTTTATCAAGATTAAAAGAAGGTGATGCAATACAACCTATGCTAAACCATGGCTCCTTGCACTACCATGATTACTGAAGAGGCAGTTATGAGTTTTCTGTCTACACAAATCTTCAGTATGATCCAACAAGTTCTTGTAGTCCTTAATTGAAAATTCTGTTGCTTTTCTATATCTCTTGATTGTAGATTCACTTATCCATAATGTACTATAAATTCTAACTTAAAATTCATAAAGATTTTATTCATTTATGATTATACTGCTTCTATTCTCTGATCTACAGGAGTTGCCAGTTAGGAATATGTTAGACGAAGAATTTTATTGAAATTGAACAATGCCATTTTCTTTATTTAGAAATAAACCTATTTCCTTTGACACTAATGAAATCTCACAAAAAGAAATAATTTCCCTTCGTATAGCACTAAGCAACTTTTTTAACTAGCATTGAAGCCCAATGTTAAAATAACATTTAAACCAAAGACTATCTTAATGTTTCTTCTATAGCTTGCACTACTGTTGCTTCAATGTCTTTCTGTTTCATAGAGAAAATAAATTCTGTTTTACAGGAATCTAACATAAAGGGTGAGATTATTATAGCCCAAAATTGATGAAGATGAATCCAATCTTTCCATGAAGTTTGTAAGTTGGTCCAAGAGGACTATCTTCTTATGACAAATCAAGCAAATAATTCAAACCATTACTAAAGAAGAGCAGCATGCTTATATAAGTATGCATTTGTCATTAACCATTTTATTGTCACAAAATGATGCAGCAAAGTTGAGGGAGTCTTATATTAAATGTAATGACTTCAATTTACACCAATATTATTAGTTTTTTTTTCTCTAAATATGAAAAAAATGCAATGCAAATTACTCAATCAGCTTGCTAAAAGCAAATAAAATGTAACCTAGTAAATCATTATTTCACTGTGAAACTCCCTCCCAATTCCCAAAATTTAATAATACATCTAGGATTTGGGGTTTTTTGTTTTGTTTTGTTTGTTTTACATTAAAAAGGCACTGTGAATCTAAGAAAAAATGGACTTGCACTGTCAGAACTATCATATTAGACATTTAGAGAAATGTTAAATTGAAACATTCTGTATTCACAGCACAAAGGAATAGATAAGGTAAGAGTAGAAAGAGTGAGACACTTACAAAAAGAAAGATAATTTGTGTACAACTAAAAATATCTTCAGACTATCTCTGCTTCCTCTCACTTAGCTGATTACTAATTGAGAAAAACCATGAGTGTTCTTTAGCAGTCAGTAGATGATAAGAAGGCAACTATAAATACTTTTGAAAGAGCCCCCAAGACCTTCTTCTAGTTTCCACTTCTGAAACAATTAAATGATTTTATTAAATCTCTCTTAATGAGTCTGAATATCTTGCACTTCATTCTCAACAAGGGAAATCAGAATATAATTGTTAACCCAGATTTTTAATTACAATAAGGTATTTGTTTGTATTCCTTGAGCATCTTCTAGATCCTGCAGCTAACAGTTATGACTTGATTTGTAATATTTGAGAATATTATTTACATACAAATATATGTATTTTTTAATAAGGGGGAGAGCATGAGTAAAGATGCATTTTTTTAATGTTAAGCTTGATTGTTTATTGAATTTTAGCATGAAAATAAAACATTTTCAGGCAAACTTTCCCAAGAGTTGTTCCTGTAGGACAGCTATATGTCATGATGTGATATCCTCCGTCCTCAGAGGCTTTTGGACCTGTCTGGGTAAAACCCTGAATGGGAGTCAGACTTGACTTTCTTCAAGAAGGGGAGCGGGCAAGGCGTTTCCTGAGGTACCCTCTATCCTCCCTGTAATCCAATGATTATCAGAGAATGATGGTATTTCATTTTTGTTTTATACTATAATAGTGATCCTGTGATTTTCTTGTTCACTTTATACTACTCAGTATACTCCTTTATTCACTAGAGATATACCAAAAGAGCTCCCTAAGGGAAGTTCTTAATTTTACAAGTACTGATTTAGAGAGAAGTAATTAATGAATGAGACTGAAGATCTCAAGAACTTGAAGGTGGAGCAGGCCTGCTACTAGATGTAACTTGCATATGTAGAAAGCATATAGAACTTGTAACTTTGCTTTGAAAAAAAAAAAGTTATATTCTCAAAGATATAAGATTTCTCTTCTATATTTTATCCTTGATACAAATCCAAATTTCAATACCTTAAATTTTGAAAATAGTTCTACACCTTTATTTTTTTCTGCCCTGCTTTTAGCAGCTCACTACTCTTTACATAGGTTATGTAAGGGAAGTATAAGGGCAAGAATTTAGTGCTTTTAACTATTATTATCTAGTTATATTACTGTTATTGTCATACTAAGTGAGTATTTCAACTGTTACTCCGTATTGCAAGTTGTTTAGTTGTTATTTATTAGATACTTACCCAGTTAAAATCAGAATACTCTAAGAGCACTTACTGGATCAATTACGATAGTAAACTAGGTAGGTGAGTTTCTAGTTTCTAGTTCTTTTTCAAATTTAACCATGAAAGAGTTATTGACTTGTTCACTCCTTTAAAGGCTCAACTGTTCTAAGGCCTATAGACAACTTGAGCTACCTGTAGCTTTTTGGACAAAGCAACTATTTTTTAGTTACAAACAAAAGGTTAATATGATGTGGTTAGAAATCACATGAAGTTCAACAAGGGCAAGTGCAGGGTCCTGCACCTGGGGAGGAATAACCCTGCACACCAGTACAGATTAGGGATGGACCTGCTGGAGAGCATCCCTGCAGAGAGGGACCTCAGTATCATGGTGGATGACAAGATGACCATGAGGCAGAGGTGTGCACTGGTGGCCAAGAAGGCCGACGGAATCCTGGAGTGCATTAAGAAGAGCATCTCCAGCAGGTCAAGAGAGGTGATCGTCTCCCTATACACAGCCCTGGTGAGGCCACATCCAGAGCACTGTGTCCAGTTCTGGGCTCCCCAGTACAAGAGGGATGTGGAGCTACTGGAGAGAGACCAGCGCAGGGCTACAAGGATGATCAGGGGCCTGGAACATCTGCCCTATGAGAAAAGGCTGAGAGAGCTGGGCCTGTTCACTCTGGAGAAGAGAAGGCTGAGGGGGGACCTGATCAGTGTCTGTAAATACCTCAAGGGAGTGAGGAGGAGGGGGTGGCCTCTTTTCAGTGGTGGCCAGCGACAGGACTAGAGGAAACAGCTACAAACTGAAGCACCAAGAGTTTCACAGGAACTTAAGGAAAAGTCCCTTGACATTGAGGGTTCCAGAGCCCTTGAACAGGTTGTCTAGAGAGGCTGTGGAGTCTCCTTCCCTGGAGATCTTCAAAATCCACTTGGATGTCACCCTATGCCACAAACTGTAGGTGACCCCGCATGTGCAGGGGTGTTGGACTAGATCTCTAGAGGTCCCTTCCAACCTCAACCATTCTGTGATTGTGTGACACCCTAGGTCCTCATGGGTTTTGGCCAGTCAAAATGAAAGACCCAGCAAGGCTGAGAGCAGAACTAGCCCTTTCATTTCACTTGGGGACTCTACTGATGCCCACCTAGTAAGGAGGTGGGAGACCCTTGCATGAGTCTCCCAGAAATAACTATGCTTTTGAGTACAACTAAAACAGTAGTCTTTAACATAAAATATTGATAGAATATACCAGTCTAACCAGCTGTTGCTTGACCTGTACCATGGCTATTCAGTTCAGACTCAACCCAACACGACTCCCCTATCTTTCAGTCCTCATCCCTAAGTATAACATACATAGGCAGATCAATGCCAGCTCTCTCCAAGTGAATAGGAATCCTGGTGAAATTGTGTGTTGCCCAATTCAAGGAAGTCAGCAACAGCAGCCCAGGCAGACAGCACAGTTCATAATTCATAACCACAGATATTATTCAGGATAAACCCCTCTTCACTAGAAGATAGACGGGTGCATGTAGCCATGAAGGCAGCAAAAAGCTTGCATAAATAGTCCTCTCGGTCCAATTTATTTTTAAGAAAGAATAAAAGCTGCCTTTTTTTAAAGGAAACTCTCCAAAGGAGAAGAAATAGAATGAAATTCTGGGCCAATTCAAACCAGTGGATATGAGCTGAGCAGGATGAAAATTAGCCCCCATAACCTCAATTTCTGTTTATAACTCTTCTGCTGCTGGTTTTCCCTGAGCCAGGGACATGTAACTATTCCAACTCTGCTGTTTACTGGCATCCTATTGCTCTCCTATCAGTAGATCAGCTTTTTTCACCTTTACAGTCCTCTGCCTGAAGTGAGATAACTTCATTTCCTCCCATGAGCTGAACCCTAATTTCCAGGTAGCAATTTGTGTATGATTGACAGACCTGTCACATACATTATTCTGCCAAACAGGGACATGTCAGCTTTTTTTTTTTTTTTGTCATGAAAATCTTTGTGCACATTTTATGGATGCAATGCCTGGGAATAAGATGCAGCCACTCTTCCCCCGTCACAGGTAACTGTGCTGGGCTATGAGCACTTAACAAGTGGGGAGACTCCTGAGCTGGTGAGACATCATGTTGACCTAAAGATGGACATTCCTGGGCTATGGCAAATCCTGGACTAACGGTAGAAGGATCAAATCCTGGACCAAAAGCAGAAGGATCAAATTAAGGAGGACAGTGAGACTAAGTGAAGCAGAGGGTCAGAGAAAAATTGTTATCTTCAAATGCTTGCTTGGGAATAAGGTCATCTAAAGAAGAAGAACCTACAAGAGATTTCTGTGTCCCACTGCTGGACCTTGCAGCAGGACCTGCTGCAGGCTAGGCTCAAAATCAGGCTGCTTTTATACAGCATCTTTCACCCTAATGAGCTCTCCTAAGTGTCTCATGTTTCAAGAGCTGTCACTCAAATTACCCTCACGCTCCCAAGGTAATTCAGTTTTCCATTGTCCCTCCTGCAAAGACAGTGACATGAAAAACACAATGTATCATCAATGAAGGAATAAGCAGCAGCATGCCACTGAAATTCTAGAAAAAAAAATATTTACATCAGCCTTTGAAGGATTTTGCAAAATTAATTTTTTATGCATCCCTCATCACTGCTTGTCGCACACTCACTCACTGGACTTGAGCAGCACCAGAGGTTACAGCAATGCAGCCCCACTGCCGTACAAGAATCACGTTCCTACCCTTCAGATCTCATCTCTCCAGCAAGAGACAGGACGTCCCTTCTGCCCTTGCTGTTCTGCATCATGATTAAGTTTAGAGGAGAAACCAAGAGCAACCTCTCCCGTGACATCCCACCAGTGAATACTTGAGGCCTCCTGTGAGAAGGCTCTCCAAAGCTTCCCTTTTTTAACTCTTTAATCCTCTTCAAGCATCAAAGATATTACCAACAAATCACTCACCCAAACTAAGAGCCAAATAGAATAATCACAGAGTCACAGAAAAATTATGTTTGAAAGAGACCTTCAAAATCAAGTCCAAGTCAAATCTTTATGAATGCTCTGGATTCTCTGCAACTGGACATCAGGCATTTCATCAAAATCTGCCTGCTTGCATACACTTGTAGACTTCCAAAATATTTGTGCTTGCCTCATGTTTGCAGCTTACATTAATTCTCTTTGCCTACATTTCACTCCCAGAAAATCAATGGCACTTGCACATTATGATCAGCACAGAACAATTTCCTTTCAAGCTTGCAATGCATTATGTAATCATCTATTAATGATCCAGTTACTCAATATTTAAAAGATGTAAGTGCCACATAATGACTTCAGCTTATGACTTGTACCAAAACAGAGGCCTTCAAAAAAAAAAAAAAAAAAAAAAAAAAAAAAAAAAAAAAAAAAAAAAGTCAATCAGCTCCTTCAAAATCTATTAAAAAGTAGTATTTAATGGGAATGTTTCCCTTTAAACCTTAGTGAGGCAATATTGTCTTTCCTTGTATTAAACTTTGGAAGGACAAACCTGTAAAATAAAAGTTCATTTTTTTCCTTTTTTTTAAAGCTGATCTTCAGCATTTGTAAAAGAAAACTACCTCATTTATGGTAACTCAATGAAAAAAAAAATTAATCATCATTTTTTTTCTCTACCTAAAAAGAACAAACTTACCTCTATCTTATGTGGCACGTGCTTGAAGTATATGATCGTGAGAAAGATAATTTATTTCTTATCTTTAGGAAGTAAAGAGAAATCTGGTTAGCTGTTCTCTTATCTTCAATGGCCTGTCCTCTTTACATTCAAGTTCTGCCCTTGAATGACAGATACCTCGGGACCCATAAATCAAAATTTCCTTAACTTGTTATCTCACAGTGTGAAACTTACCATTAATTGCATTGCTCTGTATCTTGCCACTCAAAACAAAGCGAGCTGAGGGCTTTTGGAATTTCTACCTCACAATAAACATGCTTAATTTTATTTTATTATACGACCTAATCAAAGCACAGAGCACTGCAATGCAATTAAGAGAAGATGAAAACAGAGGCTAGACATGAAATCCTTCTTTTTGGAGATGCTCCTTCCACCTTGGGCTCAGTGGACACCTGGTTGGGTTGGGATCTTGGCTTTACTATTACTGCTACTTCCGAAACCACATTTCCCTGTATCCAAGTATATCCAAGTGTCCAAGTATAAAGGAACACCCATGTGACCCTTCAGGCAGGATGGCCAAGAGGGAGAAGCTTCCAAGTCCTATGTGTTGTCACGAGGAACAGACACAGGATTTAACTTAAGGCTTTAACTTAAGGGCTATACTTACTTTGCTGAAAGTGCCTTGTTTGGGCACTGTAAAATACATTAGGTTCTTCTAGCTGTATGAGAGGTCCAAGTTTTATACATTAAAAAAAAAAAGCATTGGGAAAAAAGAACGTCCTAACCAAGAAGCCCGTATTAGTTACCTGTTTTGTGATTTCAAAGCAGGCTGGTCATATAATATTTAGTGGGATTCAAGCTTGCTATCGATTGAAAAGGGCTCTGTTTTCATCAAAACCTTCTTGTTTGTTTCTTGTTTGCTTATTTGGCTTTTGGCAATTACAAGAAACCTGCTGTTTATTTTTTCACAATAAAGAACAAAACTTGGTCAAAGATTCCTCCCCAAGCTCTATGCTAAAAGTCACTAATCACTTAAAAATATATATGTGTATATAATCGTACGATGCCTGAAATTAAGTCCTCTTTACTCTCCTAATAATACTCTTAGCACAGGAGCCCCACTGAAATTCTTGATCCCCACCCTAACCTGACCTCCTATTTGATAAAGAGGAACACACTGAAGAACATGAAGGTATTTCCAAGTGAAGTTTCACTACGAAATGTAGGAACTTGTTAGTTGCCAGTCCTACTGTTGCCAGTGAAGGGAGAAATGGAGTAGTCCTGTTTTATTGATGGTCACTTGAATAGGATGTCTTGAACAGGAATAAAAACTTTTAACTGTAATGGTAGTTAATAAAGTCACTCAAAATAGGCATGGATAAATGACCTGAAGGGTGATTCCCTATTTCTCCCATCATTTTTTTCCTTCTCAACAAGCATGCCAAAAACCCTCCTTCAGTCCCTATCTCCTTGCTTCCCAGGATCAGCATGCCCTCCAAAAGGGAAAATTTAGCAAACCCTTCATTTGCCTCCACAGATCATCTTTAAAAAAAAGGTCTTCTCTCTACAGCTGCCTTCAGGATTTTGGGCCTTGAGGCAGCACTTTGATTAAGCCTTCAGGGGTGTTTTCCCATAACAAAGCTAAAAATCAGTTCTAGTTAAAAATCCAATAAAATTATATACAATTTTCAAGACGTTGTGCAGACTCAAATTGTGGATTTCAGCACAACGTGGCAGAGGGAAGTAACTTGCTAGTGAAGAGCACTGAACCCAAAAGACAAGCCCTGCTTGCTGAGCCCTTGCTGCCGTTCTGCTTCTCTTGGTGGTTCCCCTATATTCACCATATCATCCTCCAAGGCCAGGTGTCACCTCTAGCATGGGAATGGTCTGTGTGTTTAGCTCTTTCCCCAAGGTCAAGAATAAGGTGGTTTCAAAGGCAGGTTTACACTGTTACTGCCCTTTGTGAAAGACAGAGCCACTTAATCCCCCTAATAGTGACTCCAATTGAGGATTCATCTGGAATACACCCTGGGCTTCACAACAGAGTGAAATAACGTGAAAGAGGTAATTGAGACCACAATTTCATACCCTTTTATATTGTTCCTCCCTTTAGCATTACCTTGCTAAGAACCACAGTTTATTTATCCACTTTGGTGCCAAAGCCCTGGGGATTCAGGATATTATACCAAGTCCCCTCTTCAGCAGCACGATGATGACACCTCACCAGACACCTTGTCTGTATTTTCTGTATTTCCTTTATCACAGAATGGTTGAGGTTGGAAAGGACCTCTAGAGCCCATTTAGTCCAACCCCCTGCTCCAGTAGGGACAAATATACGAGTTAGAACTACATATGAGTTGGGACTCAAGAGGTCTGATTTCACACTCAACTGCTGCTTAGATGTTGGATGAACCTCAGAAGAAAACCATGCAAATTGTCCTTCTCCATCCTTCTCTCTCCCAAACTCTTTCAGGCTGGGAGTTTTCAGGTTTTAGAAAGCTAGAAAGGACTAAACCATCTGGGGCTTGCCCAAAATAGCTTGTAAGTCATCCCCAAAACCCTACCACAGGCAGAGCAGCTCCTCCAAATCCTCCTCCATCCTGGCCCTGGCCGTGAAGAGGGCCTTGCAAAGTGTTCCTCTCCTGCAAGGAGGGGTTGGTAGATTGTATTTGGTGAAGCTCTTTCTCTCCCAGGCAAAACAAGGAGGTGACTTCAGTGTAGATGAAGGTCCCATGGTGGTCCCAACGCACCCCTCCTCAGGGATCTGAGAGGACATCTCACCTTACAGCAGCTGCTCAAACGAGGTGGCTTTTTTCCCAACAAATGGAGAAAATATCTGGGCAGTTCTCAGTCAGAGGAACATTCTGCCTGGCTGTGGAACAAAACCAAAGAAACATTGCCTGGAACACGCCAAAAAAAAGCACAGTCATGTGAATGATAATTGCTAAATATCAGGTACCTGGGCATCTACCACATCTTTCACATCCTTTTACCTCCAGCAAACTGTAAAGCCTTTATAAAGGATACTACTGTTTGTAAGATTGCGTTTTCCTCCGCCAACAGGGCTCAGTGGGCCAAGCTTTGCATCCAGCCCAGAAGATGGGGAGCTCTCTGGACCATCCCATCTGGAAGAGAAATGAAACCAAACAGATCAAATTCACCTGCAGAGGAGACCATTTGCCTTGGCAATGCTGTGTGGATGAGTGGGAACCTGGAGGTGAAACCAAGATGCACAGGAAATCTGAATACAAGTTTTTCATTTCATCTCAGTATTGTTCTGCAAATCTTAAGTCCTCATTACAGTTTGAAAAAATAAAATAAAGCTTAAAAATACAGCCTGGTAAGAAATTTCCCTTTTTTCAGAACTACCTATTTCATGGTTTTGATTTCATACAATAGAAAGCAAAACATCTTATTTTAGAAGATGCACATTTTCCAAAAGCACCTTCCTTCCCAAATTTTAGACTTTTGTTTCTCTTTTATTCCCTGCTCCTATTATTTGTTTTCTCCCAAGTCTAGAATAAGGTAGGCAATATATATGCTTTTCCAGGCAGATAAATATGTAGTATACAGTGTTATAGATGGTGCCTGGGTGGTGCAGACCCACAGAAGTGACCGGTTTCAAATGCTGGGTGAAGATAGTGGATGACGAGATGATTTTGCTGGCTGGACACAGCCAACATTACACTGCCCTTGGTAAATGCCGTACTACTTGGTCTAAACACATTTCTTTTCCTCTTTATGGCTTTAAACCATCCAAAGGGCCAAACAAAACCTATTCAAAAACCGTCTTTGAAGAACTAGACTTACCACAGGATGCAAGTTCCTCTCTGTAATCTTGTCAGATTAGGGTCTGTGTCTTGTTAATTATGTTAACCTCTCAAGGCTGACCTCAATACTGCTTGTAATCTAGTGCTGCCGTAGTTCCTTACATCTTCCCAAATATGCTCTTTGCAACCCCCAACTTGCCCCCTGAAAAACCCTAGCCAAATCATAGCCAGATGCTGGGCACTTTGGGAGAAATACTGTAATAACAAGCAAATGTGTGTAGGAAAAGGCTGAGGAGAAAATCCGTTTCAATAATAAAACATACTTCATTTTCTAGTTCCTGAGATATTATTAAAAAGGAGCAGAACAAATAGGCTAGGCAACATGAAAGATATGTTGACAGAGTCCTAGCAAACATTCAACAGGAAATTTGAAGTTAAGACGATGCTCCCATTATGCCTTTTCTAATGGCATCCACTAAAGATTTCCTGGGCAGGTTTTCATTTTATGTTGAAAGCTAAAGATTACAGTAATCTTAATTTAATATGTGCTCTCTCTAGTTGTAATAGCTATTTAGAATGTGAAAAAAAACTTACATGGTTACAGCCCTTTTTATTTAGTATTGCATCAAGCAATAGAATAAACAACGCAAAAACACTCTTAAAGAACATCAGGCCTGCAAAATCAAGCACTCAGGAGGCAAAAGTGCCAAACTGCCCTTAGAAACAACTTCTCAGACCACTTGTTTCATATGTTTTAGAAGACAGGAGGGTAAACACAACATGGTTTTCCACTGCCTTTATTGCTAAGAGAAGGGATTTTGGCTGGATTTTGATCTTAAAGCAACACGTGTCTGCGTGCAGGCAGCCTGCTCACCTACCTATGTCTCCTTAATCAAATACAACCCAAATACCCAGTCCATGGAAGACTTCCAAGAGATCCACTGACAACACTGACAATGGATTTAAAGGCCATTGCATATTTACTGTGCTTCCACTGTGTGCCCCTTGCAAAAACACATGGAAAGACTGTAAATAAAGGACATTTCTTTGCTAAGAAGCACAAACCTTTTCAGAAGCACTGGTTGTTGTCCTCACTTTGGTCTTCCCATGTGGAGACTGCCCAACCATTATGCTGCAGAAGCATAACATTAATACCAAGTTATTAGCTGACATAAGTCACCTGCAAATAGAACAGTTCAGTGATTGAGTTTTTGTCTCATTCTTCTCCTGAGCAGGCCCTAAGTGTGAGAGGAACCCTCAAGACAAATGTTTTTACAGGTCAAATTTACCTGTTTGTCTCCCTTTTTTTGGCCATAGTCATTATCCTTAATGTACGAAGCTGATGAGAGGAAATAGAAGGGTTTTTCACGCTCACTATCTTTGATGGTCCTCTTCAGTGTTTCTGAATTGTCCAGAGTAAACTGAAAACAGAAACAGGAGTGCTCTCAATTGCCTTCTACAGGTAACTGCCTCTCCATGGCTGACAAAAGATAACAATTCTCTGTCTGTGGACTTTAGCTATGTGGTGGAGCTAAGCAAAAGAAATACCCCTCACATCTGGCATGGAAGGAAAAATAAGCTTTTTCAGTGTCCAACATGTAATTTTGGTCCTGAGCTTCTAGTTAGCAGCACGGTTGTATACAGCATTTTTCCAGTCCTTATAAGAGCAGGAGGGGAAAAAGGCTGAAGTGCACAGAGTTTAACAGAGAGCCTGTGTTATTATCCAGTTTCTGCAAACTGTCCATTGAGATGGAGGTTTGGGAGGCATTACCTGATGTTTTAATAATGCATGCATTCTCCCAGCTAGCTCCTGCTCTACTGCTTAGCTTGATTATTCCTGGCATTTCACCCTAAGGCTCATCCTCTTCAGAGGAAAAAAAAAAAAAAAAAAAAAAAGCCAATAATGCCTTTGCTTTTTGAAAGACAGGAACTGATAACTAAAAAAATATACTGTATTCATTAAATGCGAGACTTCTTAAGTCACAACCCATTTGCTACCCATACGTTGCAGGCTGAAGTCCTCTGTGTTTCCTGACTCCCAGGCAGACTCTAAGTCACTGTTGACACCAGCTGGTTGTCAGAAGCAAGGACAAGTGGAGAGGCCGAACCCCCAAATTCCCACGTTAATCTCATAAGCACTGGGGCTAATACAGCCCACCATCTTCACAGCTGTGGGAGGAAGGAAGATATAAGTGGTCAAGGGACTTCATTTTTTCAGATGTTCTAACAGAGCCACAGAGACCACATTCTAGCTATTAAGCCACTTTTGTGCCTGAAGATGCCTTTTCCCCTCAGAAACTGCTTATTTTTAGACACAGCCTGTACTCTGTATACAAAGCAGGAACATTTTAAAAAGCAAACACCAGCATTTTGATGAGGACAGCTTCATACAGGATTCCTAGGTGTGTGATCCCCCAAAGACACCCTCCCCACCATTAGAGTTTGAAAATTCAAATTCATTTTGAATTCAAAACCTGAAATTAATATTGCACTTTGGTATGTCAGAATTTTTAGCATCCTGTACCACATCTAGCTCAAAGACTCATGCACATTTTCCTGTGCACAGAAGCATTTTTGTTTGTAACTTACCATTTGCATTGCTGTCAGGTAGAAAGGGGCCAGTGAATCACCCAGGCTTCGGAAAACACTTTGTAATCTTACTCTTCAATTTGGAATGAGTAATAAAGGTCAGGAAGTTTTTTTAAAAAAAAGAGAGACAAGAACAGTTATACTGTTAAATATCTCAATATGATCTCTAATGAGAAGAACTCCACCAAGCACAAGTGAAATAGTGGGCTGGTGAACTGAGTTCACCAGGAGAGAAGCACCAGATGTATTTGGGTGGGATAGTGAAAGATAGCCATGGGAATTCAAGGGATACCTAAGGATTTCAGGGAAACTAGAATTTTGACAGAACGAGTTTACAGCCTCACTCAAGCATGGGTCATTTACCAAAAGGAACAGCTGGTTGTTACATGTATATGACGCTTTATTCCCCTGATTGGCTCTCACTGGGGATTGGTATCCACTGACTATCACAAGGGCAAGTCCCATTTCCAAGCTTCCCACTTAAACTGACTCTGATAGCTTTAGAAGTGGGAGAGATAAGGCTCTCTTGTTCCTGATAACATTCTTCAGGATTTATTGCAATGGATGCCTGCTACTTTACCAAAAAGAGCCTTTATTCTCCTTGCCTCTCTCTTTTTTTTTTTTTTTTTTTTTTTTTTTTTTTTTTTTTTTTTTTTTTTTTTCTTTTTTAACATATACCATACATTTGTCATTACATGACACAGTAACGAAGTAGGAAGATCTCATTAGGTACTCTGGTCTTGACGATCCCAGGGCAGCTCCCTCTGGCTTTGCTTTCCAAGCTTAGCAATTCGTGAAATGTTTCAACATCCTCCTTCTCTGCAGCTGACTCTTCCCGTAATGAGAGCCACATGTTTCCTGACAGGAACAGACCAAAATTGGATGCAGCAGTGTTGATTCTTCCCAGACTGCGGAGGGTTTGTAAAATAGCACCTGGTTACAACATGGGGGGAACTTGACTCGTTTCACACTCCATAACCAAGAGGGAAATGGCTATGGAAGCTACAAGAAGTAACACGGATCCTATATCACCACCAGAAAATAAGATTATACATTTTTAGTCCTATTTAGCTTAGTGTTTTAGCTTTTGTTTGACAAAAAAGGGGAAAAAAAGCACATGAAGTGAAGAACAAACCTGGTGAGGTACTTTTCAAGGCCATCTCTATAAACAGAAAGGACAGCCCAATATGAGAAATGTTTCTCTTCCAGGTCTTTCATAAGACCTTATGGAGCTTGCTAAGCACCTTCTTCTGCACATGCAGAAAGTTAGGATTAAGTTCCATCTTATCCATGGCTCTCTGTAAAGGACCTTGTGTATTTATGTGTCCGCTCTGCTCAGGCTCACCAGATAGTAATTTGTTGGCCTTGTTTGCACTTGAGGAGTTGATGGTCTTCCGACCAAGCTGCCTCTTCTGAATCCACTCGGCCCTTCCTCCTGCTCTTCACCCCTTCCCTAGCACCGATGGCTTCTCAATATGGCTTTTAAAAGGACACTGCCATTGTTCTTTCCCTAAGGGTGTCACCAAACAATGTCCAGTTGCTTGATGGGGCTCCTAGACTTCTGCCCTCTACTGAACTGACTTCTGGGGAAGATCAAGCATCAGCTCCTGTCCTACAATCCACAAAAAATAAAGCTCTAAAAAAAAAAAAAAAAAAAAAAAAAAAGCAAAAGCTGATCTGTTCTCTCTGCCATCACCTCCTTGTTTTAATCTCCGGTGCAGTTTGGTTCTAGTAAAAAGCTGTTTCCATCTGCAAGCTGAATTCTTCTGAAGTCTGAAGCCTAAATTCACTGAAAGGGCTCCCAGACTGGGGGGTAATGGCTCTAATTAACCCAGAAGTGCTCCAAAATATGCAAGTCTGCATTATTGAATCCTCTGTCACTAAAATAGAAAAACAGCAGTTGGGGGAAGCATCTTTTTTGTTAGCTTTTACATATAATCAACTTGGAATTTATGCTCTGGGAGAAGGAAATTTAAATATTGGAAAAGTATGAGAGAAATTATCGAGAGCAGAACACAGGCCAATATTGGAGCTGAGAAGTTATTTAAAGGCTTGCAGCAGCATAAAAGAGATTCCTCTCACAGGGAGAAGGGAGGGCAGAAGGATTCCCATTGCTGCTAAAGGAAATGAATGCTGCATCTGGCAAGCAGAAAAGAAACATGTAATTTCTTAACTGATGCTGACTGTCCTGGAAGGAGGTCCCTGTATCCACAGTGGGACAGAAGGACCCTGAGTGCCACAAGTTCCTTGATGGGTTCATCTGACCCGCTGATATGGGCCAGGAACTCATCCAGGGAGAGATAACAGACCCACAGCATCAAGTGAATCTCATGCTGCAAATGCTCCCTGGGTTCTTCTCATCCATAACTGGATTTTAGGGAGCTAAGGAGACCTGGGTGCCTCGATGACACTGGCAGTTTCCATCCCCAGCACGTGGGTACGGCTGCATTTTCTGTAATGTTTGTAGGTGATTTATGAACTCACCTGACTGCAGTTCTCCTACAAATACATTTACTAACTTTCCTGTGAGGATTTTCTCTCTAGAATATGCTATTTAACAGCAAGGACAGAAAAAAAGTGGGCTGCTATTATAGAAAAGAATTGGAATAATCAAAATCCATTTAGCACTGCTATCGTCTGAAGGTGCTGCATAAACTCATCGTTGCAAGCGAGGTCACTTAAAAACACATCAGAAATTTGTTTACAACAGGAGGAACAACCTGTTCATGGGGACAAGTTTCTTGCTGCTTCCAGACTATGTTTGGGGCAGCAGAGCACAGGGCCAGGCCAGGCAGACAGCCCCAGACGAGCGAGCTGGTTTGTTCATCAGGACGAAGGATTTTGATGACAGCAACACATAAATCTATTCATCCCTCATCTCCTTGGGCTGCCTGTGACACAGGGGGAAGTGATTAGGGTAATTGCATCCAGAGCATCCACACGGAGTACTTTGGTCCCTGCAGAACCCCAGCAACAAGGAAACGTCAGGGAGAAACTCCTACCATTTCTCCGTGGGGAGGAAGGGCAGTGGATAACGCTTGGGGCAAGCGATATAAAGCTGGGTATGGAGGTATTCCCCAGGGATACTCTCCAGATGCTCCTGCACAGGAATGTGGATGTGTTTAGAGGTCTAGAAACCTCTGGGCTGTGTTGGCCAGGGCATAGGGCTGCAGAGAAGCCTCTGCACTGTCACGCACACCTGACACCAGTAATTCAGAATGTGAGAAAGGAGTAGAGCTAAAAAGCAATCCCATCCCCGCAGGATGGGAAGTAGGACCAGCTTTCCAGGGGGAATACTTGATACTTGAGGGTTGCTCCTTGCCTTGTCCATGACTTTGGCCTCAGGCATTTTCCTGCCAGTCACAAATAACAAAACAGTTATCCCCTGATTTGCAGGGGTTGTTTTGACCAAATATATATGTATATAAATTATATGTAATTTTATATATATGTAATTTCCTGATCAGCTCCAGCCCCCCATCTTTGGGTGAGGACATTTCTGCACATTGGTGCCAGTGGGACTGAGCCCTGCAGGCAGGCAAGCGCAACACTGTCACCTCATTTCCACACACCACTAACTCCAACAGCTACCAGGTTACCTCTACCTTTTATGAGTTACCTAATTCCAACAGTTAGAGGTATAGCCTCTAAAAACCAAAATAATACCAAGCCCAAGGCTCTGTTACATCCAGACTTCTCACCCTGAGCCCAAGTGTGGCTGCAAACCCGTCACATGCACCAGAGAGGTGTAAAATTGTTTAGCCTAAACAAGGATCAGGCCTTCTTGTGTTCAATATTAATTATCACTCCTACTTGCCTCGTTAAAGAGGAGCTCCATTAAAGCTCCATTAGAGAGTGTGTTTTTTTAATCAAGGCCTAAATTACAGCACACGCTGCAATCAGAGGAACTATTGTGTGGCAGCACCAACAGCCCAAGCTGTGTGTACAAAGCAGCAAAGGCACTGAAATAAACCGCATTGTTATGCTAGGCACAGCATTGTGAGATAAATCTGCATAATATTTGGGTTCCCACCAAAGCTATAGGCACATAAACAAACTTAATACCGCCGATTATTCACCATCTTACATAACACGTCTGCTTCCTCTCCTCCAATTTTCCCTAGTTGCTCTTCCCTTAATGCAATGAATCAGACCCCTCATACGCACTACAGCACATCAGGTGCCCATCTTGAATTTGCAGGTTGGCACTGCTCTCTTGATGCATATTTGTATTTCCCTTTGAAACTAACTTGAGAAACTAACCTGCCTGCACTCACCTGGTTTGAAGTGCTCTCTTTCCAACAGGGTCCTCCTCTTCTCATGCAGAGATCCAGCCCATGCTGCAGTACCACTCGCTTCCCAGGTTTCAGCACCAGGAACTTCTTATTTTCCTGCTTACTCGCTGCAGGAAAGAGAGCCTCAACAGAAGGGGAAGGGGCAACCGCAGTAAACGGGGAGCATCCAACCAGCCAATTTTTTCCAAACTTCTCCCAAGTAGAAATAGAACAACCAAGTACTGGCATTGTCAAACTCATTTTTACAAATGTGCTTGCTAGTTTTCAAAACTGGTCTGGTGAGATGTGTGAGGGGCAAAGTTATTTTCTTGATTTTTAATTTCAAAAGGCTGCTTCATTTTCAATGCTGATTTTACTTTTCCATCAGCTTTCACATTCTTGCTTTTGACACAGTTGCTTGGGGATCGTTCAGCTGCGAAAGCTCTGTTTTTGTTAGGCTCCGGACACCTGAGGAGCAAAGCAATCGGCCCTATTTGTGGCCTTATGTGCCTTGTTTTCCCCATTTCACAGAAATTTGAGTGTGTTACTCTGCACCCATGACTTAACTGCTTTTCTCTTCTAGTAACCTGAAATGGGGCCTGCTTTGCACTAGAAGAGGTTAATAAGACCAGCAAGCCCTCTCCCCATCCTATGCAACTCACACCAGCAACAGAGGAAAGCTGGCCAGTAGAGCTCCCATTTTCCTGCTGGAACACCTTCCTACATGTTGGGATTCACTGCCTCTTCAAGAGATCTGTTGTCAATAAAGAAGGGAAGTTTGAAGTGTTCTCATCCCTAACTCATACGACAGCATTAAGTGCTCTTAATCAGCCAACTTACTTAACTTGAACTTGATGAAAAAACTATTACCTGAAGTTGCTCATATACCCCTAGGAAGTCACCACGTCCAATACTACTAAGGAGCGCCCATCAACTTGTTCCAGAGGAAAAGCAACTCCAACTGGAGATGCAGAGCTCACATGCAAAGAACACATCACGCTGCAAACAGCAAATCCAATTAGTTCAGCCAATAACTACAAATCTAATATTATGTTCTGGAATGAATTGAGGAAGGATCCTGACTCACCAGGCAGCAAAATGACAGAAAACATTCCCTGTGAAAGGAAACAAAGAGAAAAACCCAATCCCAACATAATGCTAAGGTATTAGCTCTCTGGAAAGAAACCTTAGGGTTTTAACAGCTAACTGCATGAAAACAGTAGCCTAGACTTCAGCAGTGGTCAAAGGCAAAGGAAAACTCCAGTTATTACGAAGGATGGAAGCAGAACATAGTGAGACTAAGTTTCTGGAGCATCTGCGTCTTCAACACTATATAGAGCTGCAGTATTTCCTTTTTAAAGGACAGCAACGCTGCAAAATGGGACAAAATACAATCAGAAAAAGTTTGGTCGATACCAGATGATGAAAGCCTTAGTAACAGCTTAAGAGAGTGAGGGTCTGGAAAATGAATGTGACACCACAGCTTCTTCAGAGGTCTCTACTTCTCTGAGAAGAACCAAAACATACAGGAAAGAAGAAAGGACAGAGTTGTGTCATCCTTAGAAAGGCTGAGAATAGCAACAGCTTCCTGGCTGGAGGCAGCATGCAGGAATTCCAGATTCCACGCAGGAATCCAGACTTAGCTCTCTGTTGAGGCTTAGGCTCTGTATATTCTGGATCAGATGCGAGTATTATGGTGTTTTAAAAACAAATGTGTAAATTAAGCTCCAAATTTTCCTACTAAAGTCACTTGAAGATCCCTGCATGCATTCGAGCCTCCTGTTTGCTGTATCAACACCCAACAGAAGTGCTGAAAGCCAATAAGCTACACTGTTCAGCAAGCACACAATGCTTCCACAACCTCAAGTTTACAAATACTTGCCCGTGCTTCCAGAGGGTGGTTTATTTTGGACACATTTCCCCCTTTTTTTTTGGTTCTCAAGGGGCAGTCTGTTCTAACACATAGCAAATATTTGCTCCAAAGAGGCACAAACAGCGGATACTCACACAGGTGCTGAGCCTCTCCCATCCCAATGTGCCCCTCATCACAGGGAAATTAGGGTAATGGGCACTAAGGACTGTGATTAACTATGAGCCACATTTTGCTGCCTGCTAATCCTCCTCAGAGTGGCAGGGTGGGAGAGGCAGCAGCAATCAGTAAATAGCCAAGTGGGCCATTTCAATGGAGCTTGATATTCATTGGACTCTTCCATGCATGTGTTAAAGGCAGGTGGATCTTGGGAAGTCAACGACACAAGGTGCTTTGGAAGGAAGACCACCAAAAATTTCCTGCTTAGTGACAAAGCACCCAATTGGGAGACCCTTTACTCTTTTACAGAGCACTATTTTCATTCTGCTCCAGCAGCAGGGAGAAAATCAACTGCACTGTCATTAATCCACCACCTAGAGCATCGTTATGCAAGTGGTTTGGCTAATATCCTATATCCTTAAGTGATAGGAGTCAACCAGGAGAGTGAAATTGTGCACCTAACTCATAGATGAACTGCCCAATTCTTCTTCATCAAAGCCTGACCATGAAACTTATTTGAAGCTGATTTTGCTCGTGGTAAATAAGAGTATAATGAAGTCTACTTCATGATTCTTAGCCCAAGTTTTCACATAACAGAGGTGGAAGGGTGCCATAACCCAACTCTTTTTTGGCAGGATAGGTAACAGCCCTGCACTTCATAAGTGAATCTTATGTTTTTAAAAAAAAAATCTAGTAAAGCATACAAAAAAAAAAATACATGGAGCATTTAAGAACTAACAGTAGCCCTACAGGGTGTGGGGGGGTGTGTGGGGAGCCTGTACATAGCCCCACAATGCCGCTATTCCTACCCAAAAAGGGTTTGTCATTCCACCCCACCTCTCATTCCCAAAAATAACATCCTGGAAGCTGTCATTAAGGAACAGTCGGAGTTGCTTCATGTCCAGATAAGCCTGAAATTGTAGAATTTAAACATCTGAGCAAACTATGTCCATAAATCACTATTGTGCCTCTTACTTTCCCATTTAGGGGTTGAAATGAGCTTGGACTAATTCACCCATAACTCATCTCCCATCAAGCACAGAAGGAAATCCCAGCAATTTGCCAGAGTTGGGGACTGCAGACACCAGCACACGGAACCTCATCAACCTAGCATGGACTTGATATGTGGACAACAATTTATATTTGCCCACCTCTTCCCATTTGAGAAAACAGGACCTGATTGAGCTTCCAAATTCCCTTGGGAGAGCAGATGGCCAGAGTGGAGATAGACACTCTTTCATGGAGCCATAGACATTCTCTGTCATGGCAAACACTGAGGTCCCAGACACAACAGAGCCAATCTTACAGAATCATCTCCTTGAGTTTCCTGCCCATCTGGTCCAAGCAAACGGGGGAAAAAATGGGAACATCTTTCAAACAGCCAGGCTCAAGCTATGCAACACTGGCATTCAGGACAATCATGACTTGTCCCCAATGTGGTCATCTATAATCTGCTAAAATTAAAGCATCCTGTAGATAAAGCAATTATGAATTCAGACTCTTGGGAATGAACACAAAGGATCAAGTTCCTGCTCCGTGCCTCTAACCTTGGAGCATCTCACTGCAAGTCCAGCCTGTCTGTTTGTCCTTCACAGAGTAGGTAAACACCTACAAAAACACCCACAACAGTCTGGTTTAGAATGACATATTTATTCAAGGATAATAAACCTAGGCTAAGATAAAGATAAAAGAGGCTCTTCGAAATAGATATTAACAGACAAGCTTCAACCCAAACTAGCTCTTTGTTGGACCTTCCTTATCAGCAATTGCCTCCCACTGTGCACAGAAATAGTCTTAAATTTCCCTGCGTGTCTGCAGGGGCAATGGCCAAAGAATCCAAAGCTCCTTGCTTGCTTGGAGAACTTCATGGACAACACCACCTACGAAGCAGCACTCAATAAATCCCCAAGCCCCTGGGCAAGCTCTAAGGCAGCCTCTAAAGAGAGTCTGGCAAATCTCCACCTTGCTGTCCGGACAGCACCCAAGTGCCTTGGTCTAATCCCACAGGGATGCAGAGGGTGCCCACATCCCACCTCCATTCTTAGCCACACAGGACAAAAGAAACAGATAGAGATGGAGAATTGGGAGGAACCCAGTAAGAAATGAGCTGGTCTCTGCATTAGCTTTCAAGAAATGGTCCCATGTTTGTAGAGCTAATGGAGAGGGGGATGACAGTATCTACCCCACTTTACAATGTGGGTCTGAAGCACTGAAATCCTGACATTTACCATGGAAGATGATTTTTAGGAGTGAATCAAAGAACTGTCTTCTCCTGAATCAGTTCTGCATTAAACCATGCTGCTATGCCTTACACATGCTGTGCTGGGGAGGGTTACTATAAACCCCTATTTTACATTACTCCCTGCATATTTGAGGTCATGCAGTTTCCATCAAGTGCGCTTGGGAGAGGCAAAGATAATATAAAAGCAGAAAGAAAGAAAAAAAATCTGCTCTTTTAAAGGCTTCAAGGCCTTCTGGAAAATTCAAGAAGCAGGAAGATCAAGATCCCTACGAAGCAGTGCAAATCTTAGACTAATCCTGATGGGGCTGATAGCAAGACAAGACACAATTAAGCTCTTCCTGATTCACATACTTAATGACATTCTCCTGCTATTTATAAGTTTGCAGCAGTTATAATTAGTAATGCTATTAGTGATACCTCATCACAGCATTAAATACAGTGCCTTTGCTTTGCAAAAAAAATTATGACATTAACTTTGATAATAAATCATTTTCTCCCCGTCATCTTGTAAACTTAATTGGGAACGTGCTGCACACCAAGAAAAACAGGTTGATGAGATACAGAGCCCGGGTGGCCTCTGCTCCAAGCAGGGTCCCCAAACCCAGCCCCAGACGAGTGAAAACTTCTACACACTCCTTTTCCCCTCCAACCCTGTAGAAATAAGCTCAAATATCTTTAAGTTTTAAGCTCTGCTAAGCTTGAGCTCTAGGTATAAACTGTATGAAAGTAATACTTTAGAAAGTATGTTTGGCTGCTTAAAGGAAAGATGGGAATATATTGTTTGCTATTGTAGCATTGTGACCCTTAACTCACACCAACACAAGACAGAAAAAGAAGCTGATTTTTCCTCAAGGAATTTGGAACTCCTATCATCCTAAAGGAAATATCTGCATTTCTTGCACAAACTGCAACAGGTCACCCACAAGAAAACCACTCTTTGCGCCGCTGCAGCTTGAGGCTGCCATGCAGGCTCAGGAGATGCCTCTAAACCTACCCAACCCTCCATGTCAACGTTAGAGCCATGGCCAACAGCAGGTCCAGGGGTGAGGACCCAAATGGAATGGCCCTGCAGCCTCCCCTCCAACCCAAACCTCCAACACTTGCCATGAGTTGTGGTGTGTATCAGGAGAGTAAAGGGCTGCAGGTTCCAGGCCCCCAATGAGGGAATTGCCGAGGGAATTGGCCGAGGTTATTGCTCAGCCTCTCTCCATCATCTTCGAGAGGTCCTGGAGAGCAGGGGAGGTGCCCG
>JAVCKT010107891.1:0-24270 GCA_032273925.1 Rhynchotus rufescens
GAGGGAGGCATCGCTCCTGGCTGGTCCTTGTGCTGCAGGAGCAGTCGGAGCGCTCGCAGGCTGGGGAAGGCTACGTGTGGGTGTGTGTCTGTGTGTTTGTGGTGGGATCTGCTCTTGGGAAGTGGGAATGAGCTAGGTGGGAGCTATGTGGTATTGTCCATCATTGTGGGCAAGAAGAACATATCGGAGCACATCAAGAGCTTGTTTCAAAAGAGGCACGTCCTAATGAGAGAGCTCAAATCCAAGTACCAAAATGTGCTGCACAAACTGCTTCTAGTGGGAAAATACTCTAGGAAAGTCACTATTCTGGTTACTGAAAGAGGTCTGCGATTAACAGCAGTGCTGCAAGTGCTGGGGAACATGGCATTACTAACGGTGCAGAAGCAGTTGTCGGCATAGGCAGAAAGGGAGCAAAGTTCCTTGGCCTAAGCTGCAAGATACACGTTGCCGATGTCAGTTTTCCCACTGTGAATAAGCAGTGGGGTTTTTTTGTTTTGTTTTGTTTTTTTATTTTTTTCTGTGCTCTCTAAAAGAGATGCAGAATATGTAGATAATGGAATGAAGTATGTCTTTCTTTTTTTGCCAAACCTTTGCATGATGCCAAGCGAGCAATTCCCTTCCCAAGTGGATGCAGCCGGACATGCTTTCCTCCTCCTGACATCTCAGGAGAGCACGATGGAGACGCGCTGGCCTCTGGAAAACTGTAGGATCGGGGTGTGGCGCTGAAGGAGCTGCCGGAGGAGGGTACCTAGAGACGCCCCCGAGCTGGGCTGAAGCTGAACGCCCCCCGTGTCAGGCAGGCACTGCCGACACGTGCCCTGTGCAGGGATGTGCCCAGTTGCTGGGGCTGCTGCTGCTTTCCCTTCCCTTTCCCCCTTGTCTTCTCCCTGGTCCCTCCTGCAGGAGAGGAGGTTAAGCAGAGTTTTGCAATGCACAAAGAAATGCGGTGCACATGGTTTACCCCACGTGGCAAACGCTGTTCGGTGGCAGAGAGGAAAGAGAAGCAGGACTTGCTCGAACGTTTTGCAACAGGAATCTCAGTGGCCTGTTCTTGCAGACAAAGGTTAGTGTTTTCACAGTCTTATGTTTTACTGAAGTAGTCAAAATAAAGAAAATATATCCAATAGGTTAGAGAGAAGCAGCAGGGAACATGCTAAGGTGAAAGCTGTCTTCTCAAACCTCCGGCCTTGCGTGATAAGTTGCCAACTCTTGTCTCTTTAGTTGAAAGAAATATTATAATTGAGAACAAATGTACTCAGTGGGCAGGATGCCAACACCTTCGTTTCCCAAGTGACAGGAAAGTGTCAGGACTTTCAACAAAATATGGAGCATCTAGTAAATCATATTATTAGGCAAGGTTTGGAGCACTCGGAGCTAAAGGAGAGCTCTTAACCTACACTCATATCCTATGTGAATGCTGCAGCTTTTCACACACACGTACCAGTAACTTGAATGTATAAAAAGTCTCCTAGTGTGTAGGAACAGATGGATTCTTGCAAACTCTCTGCCTGTGTCAGGGTGTGCTCTGTTTTTTGGCCCCTGCAGAACAAGTCCAAGAGGCAGCAGCCAAGCCCTGCTGCAGCAAGGCCCCTGCTTGTGGCTCTCGGCGTGCAGAGACTTGCTGGAGGAGATGGGCTGTGGAGCAGCCTCAAACAAGGGTGTCCCTGGGGTGGCCTCTGCTCCAGGAAGGGCTGAGCAAGGGGCAGGTGGCAGATGAGCTGCCGAGTGCCTCCGATCCGTCTGAGACGTGTCTGCCCTCCTTGTGTGCAGGGACAAGAAGGGCCACGATCGCGTCTTGTTGCTCCCAGCCCTGCGGCTTGGCAGCAGGTACATCACTGCTGTGTTCTCGTGCTAGGAAGCCCTGGTTCAGCAAGGGGTGCTGTGCTTAGGAGACAGGTTTAATGGCTAAAAAGCTGAAGCTCAAGTCAGCAGTTTGGGATCTCTCGTTGCCAGCAGAGTGCTCTGCCCAGGGGTTCCTTGCAACCGGCTCCCTCTGCTCCCAATCCTCCCATAGGCAGATGAGCTCCCGGCTGCTCCCGGTGCTGCGCAGCGAGGACGTGCAGCGTGTTCATTGCCTCGCTCACACTGCGAGGCAATTAATGCAATTTGTGCTGTTTGGCTGGGCGAACAGTTTGAAATGAACCACTGAGCCATCTGTTCCCCCAGCTGACACGAGGCACGGCAGGAGCAGCAGCCAGCTTGTGCTGGGCAAGAAAAGAAGCATCTCGCTGTCATTAAGGAGAGTTCAAGGAAGATGGGCCTTTCTTTTTTCTTTTTCTTTTTCTTTTTTCTTCTTTTCCTTTCTATCTTTAGAACAAATTCTTTCATATTTGCTTCTGGCTCAGGTTATATGCCCTGGAGACTTTTCCAGCCTCTTGTAGCAGCCTGGGAGAAGTGAGAAGTGAAATGGAAATGGTGGCTACACCAAACACCTTCTCGCATTTCATGTATGATTTTAGTGGGACAGGGTGGTATTCATTAGCATTTTTTTTAATACAATTCTACTCTTGCATTGCTCTGCTATTGTCTACGTGTTTATTTCCCAAACCCCTTAGCTCAAGAGTCTCTCTTGAAAACAGCTCTTGTGAAGATTTTCTAAAGGCTTTGTGTTTCATCCCCTGAAGTTATTAAAATATACATGTTACAAAAAAAAAAAAAAAAAAAAAAAGAAAAAGGCACTATCTCATTAATAACAGGAAGATCAGGGAAAGGTCTGGCCCACTTCCCCGTGGAGAGGAAGAGCTGTCTACAAACAGTGCTGAGGAGCTGGAGATGTTGAGTTGGATATTGGATGTCTGATGCCTGTTTTGCATCTGTCTTCACTCCAAAAAGTTATTGGAACCAGATGGCCAGTGCAACTAACACTACAGGCAGAGGAATCAGATGAGCCTGAAAAAGGGAAAGAAAAACTTAGGGAAGTCTTGAGCTTCTCTGCTTTGAGACTAACCAGGCCTGAGGAACTGCCTCCTTCAATACAGAGAACTGTGTACAGAAACCTCAGGAGGTCTGGCCAGAATTTCTGAACCCTTGCTAACAGGTAAGATGCCAGCAAACTGGGAAAGGGCTAAGAGGCCTCCTGTTGTTAAAATGCCCATGTTCAGTGGGGAGGGTGGAGGTAGGGACTTATACAGCAGTTTGTATCAGCTCCAAACTTGTAGGACAAATGCCCCAAACAATTTGAAAGCTCCAAGAAGAAAAGAACAAAGACAATTGACTGATGAAAAAGAAATTACCTCACCAAGCTGATTCCTTATAGCAAACAGCCTCTGTAGAAGTCATGGATGTCCTTCCTATTGATTTGCAAAGACATAAATGTGATAACATTCCTGTTAAAAAGAGTGAGGGAAGTGCAGGGTCAAAGGCATGGCAAGGGGGCTTGTAGAGGGTTGTTGTTGTAACACATCTTACATCAGAAGTTTTCTGTCTGAACTTTTTCTGGGCCAAGTCTTTTCTCAAGGGGTCTGTTAATAGACTGCTGCTAGACCAAAGGTGCTAGACAGAAGAGCATACTTGTGATGTGGAAGAATTAGGGCTTAACAAGAGGAAAAACACTTCAACGGAGATGGCTCTGAGGCCTGGGAACGCTTGGCAAGAGGCGTTGTGTGTGTGTGTGTGTGTGTGTGTGTGTGTGTGTGTGTGTGTGTGCATCTCCTCCTTTGCACCAATGGAAGCAGAAACGCTGCTGCCTGTGTTGCCATAGGAGGGATGGCCACGGGGGTCTGCACCCTGGTGTCAAGCGAGGTGGGATGTGGAAACCATCAGAAATGTGTCCAGACCCTGTCCTGCCTCTGCTGTCCCCCAGCCACTGGCGCTGCAAGGAGCCCCGGGGCAGGGACGGAGGCAGCACCAGGTCCCAGAGCGCCCGAGATGACTCAGCCTCTCGGAGAGGTGGGTTTGCTCTGTTGCTCAGGAAAAGGCTCCCGAGGAGCTGAGGTTTTGCCTTTGGGCGAAGGCAAAAGGATAAAGTGTTTTAAAATGTCCTAGGGAAAGTGCTCATTTATCCTCCATCACTTGGGAATTTCTTCAGTGATGGTTTGTTTCTAGAGAGAGCAGTGGGTTACGTTTCACAGTTCTCAGTGTATCCTTCTAGGAAAGAAGAGTCATTTCTATGAAAAAACAAAACTATTTCTTTACCGAGTGGTCCAAGTTTCTTCCTTGTCTTGGAAAACCTTTATGACAAATTAGCAATAAATTAACAAACTTTATGGACCATTATCCTACATAGCAAAGGAAAAGGAGATATCACCTCAAAGAATAGATGCTATACAATGAAATAATCTAAATATTATGCACTACTCATGTTCCCCAGACCCCACGGTTGCTTTTTGTACTGTCATTGCTCAGATACCAAGCGCTGCAGCCAGCCAAGTGAAGTGGCTCATCTCTGTTTGTGATGGTTTCATTTGTTCGTAATTAGTGTGTCCTCGGTCCTGTGAGCCCCAGCAGCAGCAGCGGGCTGTGTTTTCCCTTGTTTCCTCTGTGTTTTCCCCTGTCTCCGCAGTCGGTGAGAGGCACCCAGCTGAGCAATGCCTGGCGGGGTTTAGCCAATAGACACTTGTGTTTTACGGGCTCGCGGCACGCTGGGCCCAGCTCCATCCCACGGGAGCCCTGGTCCCGCTCCAAGGAAGTCGGTGTAGGGACAGCAGCCGGATCTGGGCCCAATGTTTTGATTCTGGTAGATGGATCTGGCTGTGCTTTATTAACCACTTTTTTACTGGTATATGGGATAATTCTTTATTACTATTGCTAGTTCTGTTAGGTGGATTTATGTATGTGCTTGGGAAAATACGCTAATTTGTTAGCTAAAGGTGCTCTTTTTAAATAGCGCTTGAAGACGTTTGGACTGCCTCTGTGCCCGGCATTTCTTCTGGGGCAAGGCTCACTTCTAGCTGCTTGTAGAGCTGGGCAGGATCCTTAGCTTGCCGGGCTGGGGGCAAAGCGAGAGGAGGAGGCCGCCTGGGCAGCGCTTCCATCCCGGGCAAATCAGGAACGACTTTCAAAACTGTCCATCTATTTAGTTAAAAAGTAAATAATTCTAATTATTTAAACTATACTGCTTTGGTGTGTATTTTTGCTTATTCATTGAGCTCGGTAAGGTTTTCTATCATGTTATATCTATTGAAGGTGACCATGCCCTTACAATCTACTTACTAACCCACCTTTCCTAAATCCTCTCCAGAGTATCTTGGAGGTAACGGTGCAGGTAAGCTGTTCTCCTCTTTGGGATGAGTTCTCTATTTGCTCATAAGATGCCTGCAGGGGCAGGACTCTCTGCCCAAGCAGCAGGTGGGCCCACCATGGAGAGCGCGGGGCTTCGCGGGGTGACGTCCCTGCTGGTGGTGAGGATGGAGGCCCGAGGTGGCTCCCAAGGCCCGCCAGGCCGGGTAGGAGAGGTGCTCCTTGCCTCTTCTTCCCATGTTTCTCCAAGCCCCAGGGATTTTCATCGCTGGGCCCCAGAGCTGCACTTCACATTTGTGTTTGAAGATGTAAATGAAGCTGCTGCTTTATTCAAAACTCAGCTTTTAACGATCCCTTCTCTGGAGGAAGGGGGCTGAGCGAGGAGACCGTGGGCTCGGGCTCCTCGGGCTGTGCGGGGTCCCTGCGTGCCTCTCCGGGGGCGAGCGGGGTGCTGCTTCCTTGCCGGCTCCGCTCTCCGTGCGCTGCAGGAACGCGCCTGTGCGCGGGCAGATGGTGCTCAGCTGAGAGGCAGAATAATACATGAGCCGCAGGAAAGATGTGGGTTGCTTAAATAATTAGCATAGTGCCACGTTCTGCTGCTTGACTGCGGCTTCTAGGTGGGCCCAAGCGCTGGTTTCTCCTGCACCTCCTGCTCCGCTTGGTTTCTCTGTCTGCTGTTGTGTTTGCTCCAAGGGGAAGCTTTGAAATGAGCAGTGAACCCCCTCCCGGGCAGCAAAATACAGGCGGTTGCTGCTCGGCACCGCAGGCTGAGGAATAAAATTAATATTATAAAAGAAATTACATTTTTCTAAATGAATTTAAGTTGCCAGGCAACCAATCATGCACCGCTCGAGTGTTATTAGAAATGAAAAGCTGGGTCTGTAGAATAGAGCAGAGTTCAGACCGAAATGGATGATCTCGGCAAGCCAGGCCCGCGAGGGCCAGCGGGGAGGCCTTCAGTCACCATCTGCATCCAAGGAGCAGCTGCCTTGGGAATGTGTTTTCCTGCTCGGCAGAAGGATAAGCAGTTAATCTTATCCACTCTCCCTCTTCCCGTCTCCCTGCTCTGCCGTTGTGCAGCAGTAATAATTACAGGCGGTTTTCTGTCAACTGAGGAATAAACATGGAAAAACATGCTTCTCTCAACAAGGATATCATTATTCACTCCCTAAATACAACCCACTGAGTTACTCATCATCCTCTCCAAATCCTGTCATCTATTCTGGGTTTCATGGAGTTTTTCGGGGAACAGAACCGAAAGAAGTTGTCCCACTAATAAATTGCTTTCCTGTAAATGCTACTAATGCCTAAGGAAGACAGCCCTAGCTTTGACTGTTGTGTGATCGCTGGACATGGGCTGTTGTGGTACCTTGTGGGTTTGCTTGTCTGAAATCTAAGATGATAATCTCCTACATGAATAAAAATGAAAGAAGTCCCACAAATCAATCGCTACCTTGTGAGGTGTTAGTGCAGACTCCAGGATGGTCTTACGGCTGTCGGCAGCACTGCAGCTCTAGCGTTTTGTAATGTCCAGGGAGTCCCACAGAGCAGGCAAGTCTCATCTCATTATTTCATGCATGTATTAAATTAATGTCTTCCACCTGATGTCAGAGTTGGAGCTAATGTTTTAAATGTTGTGTTTAGCATCAATCACTGGTGACCTTGAGCACAGCAGGTAGCTCAGGACCTCTGGCCTGGCAAATTGGCACTATGAAGGAAAAGAGCACGTAAAGAGAAATTATGGGCTTTGAGATGGTTATTGGTAAAGAGGAAATACTTTTCTCTAATACAAAAGATTTAAGAAAACAGCAGTAGCTCCGCGGGGCTGATCTTCCCCCTGCTCCCGTCTGCAGGGCGCTTTGCTGCTCGGGGCAGGGTGCAAGGAGCAGAGCCTGCTCGTGGAGATGCCGGCTGCCTTCCCGGCTGCTGGGGGAGCTGCTATGTGGAAATCACGTTCTTCCTTTCCTGTCCTAACCTGCCAGTATCGTTCTTGCCTTTTGAGCTCATCTCCTGCTTCGCTGTGAGCAGTTAAATCCTATTGCTGAGAGCTATCATTCCAACACGCTCTAGTTTTTCTTGCAAAACCTTATACAGCTCAGTAATTTTAGCAACTGTAGTCAATTGTTGATATTATTGAAGTAACTTATAGCACTTCTGGCCAAGAGATGAGATTTGTTGCAAACTTATGCCAACAGGTGACCTGACCTAATGGATTGACTACATGAAGAAGTTCCTCCGTGTTTGAATACAGAGATCCCCAGCTGCCTTTCAAAATTAGATTAACTTAGATGACACGTCTTAGCTTTATTTAATCACTTAATTTATAAAATGTACCTTGAAAGAACATTCTTGCTCAATGTAAAAGGAGGGTCAATGTCAAATGAAGATGACTGGACTGGAAGAGGACAAGCAGTTCAAAACTGGAGTCCCTTTAGCTCAGTCACAAGCTGCACATTAACAGAACTCCTGAAGTTCATCTCCACCAGATGAGTTATAGTATTAATTTCCTCCCTCACCTAAAGGGAGGAAGAAAACTGATTGCATTTTAGATCTTCAGCAGGAGCAGGTATAACTTGTCAGCCAGTTATTAACATTTGCAAGTGTCCTCAGAAGGACTGTCTAGAAAAAGAGCAAATTCTCCTTTCTTTTTGACCCCTGGAGACCACTGGAGAAAACTTTCTCCAGTGGTAAACAGTGAACAGAAATGGTTAATTTTATTTATGTAGAGATATATAATATGCATTTTTTTTTTTTTTGATGCAGACAGTGAAGGGGAGAAACCGTGAGTGTAAAGCAGATGATTCTGAGTAAGAAGAAATTTGGAAAAGTGTGTTTATGCCTCTCAGGGCTTTCAGCTCTGATTCTCGGGGACTGCAAGAGATTTGGATATTCAAATCCAGCTGAAAGTCCGTGGGAGTGGTGGCATGATTAGCACGCTGTAATTCCGGCAGTGAGGCTCATCTCATAGTTCTGTAAAAAAAAAAAAAAAAAAAAGGAGAGAAAAGGGAGCATATACCATTACTGTATACAAAATTCTTATAAAGCTCATGCTGTAACTCACTGTGGCCTCACTCTCCTAATTTTTCTTTGTCACCGAAAATACATCCTTATAGGGCTTGTGGGCAGGCCGCGTGTTGGTGGGATGCGGAGCGACTCGGGGGTAAACACTGTCGCTTGGTCGGAGGGCCCTGGATCGGTGCAGGGATTTGGTCCAGGCCACACGGGCCGCAGGGCAGGCAGCCGCCCTCAAGGCACAGGGGTTTGCTGGCCAGGTACTAGAGACCTGGCACGCTCACTCCCTGGGCGCTGTTGAGTCCGCTTTGCCAGTTGTCCCCCCTTAATCAAAACAACTGAGTATAGTCAAGGGATGAGTGACAAGCTCATGAGCATTTTCTTTACAGTACGCATTTGCCTTCAGCCCTGGGCAGCCTCCTTTTTCTCCTTGCTTCTCCACAAATATAAGTTAATCTGTTTTATTGGAGACCTGATCTGGAGATTATTTTACGGGGTGGGCAGGGAGCGAAATAAATAAATAAAATTATATTGTAATATTCTAGCTCCTGGAAATCAGGAATCCTCTCTTCCATACTCTATACAGGATATACTTAAAAAGAGTTTGTACCGACATATTGTATCTGTATATATTTTTATATATTTTTTGTCATTAGTTTAGAATATTCTTGTACAGCTACTGCAAGTGTTCTTTACTTGGTCAATTATTTCTTGTTTCCACCTAATCATTTGTCTGCATTACAATGGAGAATTCACCCTCACCTTCTCTTACTATTAAATCCACTTGCCCCACAGTGTCAAGAAAGGTTGCATTCCGGGTTTTAGGATTCACCTGATTTATTGCTAAGACAAAAGATATATACGAATATACGAAGCATAGAGATGATATACTGTTCTGAAAGATGCTGTGAGTAGAAGTGCTGAATCACAAGATGCTGACGCAAAGGGGAATATATATATATATATATATATATATACATACACAATTAAGTATTTCAGATAACAGTGGGTTTGTTCCAGATAACAGTGGGATTAAGTTAAATAGCTGCTCCTTCTAGAAGAAAGAATAAAGACTTTCAAAATTGTCTTCAACTTGCTGCCTTACTTTGGTATTGACAAATACTCTTTTTTTTAATCTCAATTAGAAGAAGACCTCCAAGTCTTTAACTTATGCAATAAAAGCTATTTTTGAAGCTCTAGTTATGCAGGGAAGAATTCCACTTCCCCTCACCTCCGAGAAGAGGAGCTCCATAGTCCCAAGGATGTGCGGAGCAGCCTCCGAAAGCCTGCCCAGGTAAACGTGATGCTCCCAGGCATTTGCCAGCTGTGTGCAGGTCTGGAGTCCCTGAATAATTCAGAGATGTTTCAGGTTACTCTCCTAGCAAATGGCCATGACGAGCGAAAGAGCCGGGTCCCTGCGTGTGTCTGCACTCACTCCTGCCCCGCTAGCAGAGGAAGGACGACGCGGGGCTTCCTTTGAGGGGTTATGCTCAGGACTGGGTGCTCTACAGTAGAGCATGCAGTCTTAATAGTGTATGTTTACCATTTGCAAATATAAAACCATTTCCATAAAACATTTTGGAGAGTTCATCTTATCTTAGATGTGTGTGCGTGTGAGTGGTGTGGTCTGTGCTAGTGCTGTGCAGGAGCCAAACTGATGTTCAGACTTGTAGAGTACCATTGAAGGCGACAGACCAAAGCCTGAGGGATCGACATTATTGAAAAGGAAATTTTAATTCAGTCATACATTGCACTCATATCAGTAGCCTCAAAATTAAGCATATAGCAATAAAATCCATTAATAAATCTGTATCAGTCAAGAGTTGGCTATGGTTTATTTCTCATCATGATAAGTAGTTTTAAAAAAGTTACAGGGAAAGACAGAAATTCACTTCAGCGTGGCATAGTGAAAATTTTTTGTTTCTGAAACCTTGTCTAAAGCATAAATGTGCTCTGATGTAGTTCTGGAGGAACAGTCTCGCTTTCTGTTCTTTGTTTTAGGCTTCACGAACCGCATTGTGTTTGTAGACAATCCATAATTCATAGGACGTAATAAAGACTTGATATGTTCCTGGCACGCTGTGCGTGCTGTTGGTGACTGGGATAAATCATTTAGCAGAGCTGGAAGGTGACAAGAGAGCTGGAAGGTGCCTGCCCTGGTTGTGTGAGCCCCGTGGAAGATGGGAATTGCGTTTTCAAGCAGCATTGCTACGTTTTGGGGAGGATTCGGTCAGAGCAGTGCACTGAGGGGAGTGCAGGCAGAAGAGACCTGCATCCGAACACATAAACTGGGGCCATCTGCTCAAGTGAAAGATGGATTTCTAATCCAATATGAGGCTTTTATCTTAAATATTGTATTTGCAGTCATCCCAGTATCCGGGAATGGTAAGAAACCTGTAGGGATCACATTGAGCGGTGGTGTCTGTATCGCAAAATGGCTTAAATGTAAAATAACATTTGCAATGTGTACTGTAAAAGAAAGCTTTTTATATCAAAGTAAATGAAACGCAGGTAAGATTCAAGTATGGATAACTATTATCCAAGGGGAATTGTTAAGATTCTTCTTTTTTTTTTTTTTTTTTGTGCCATTTGATTACAAGGAGAGCTATGTAGAATAACATAACAGAGCACAACACCTTTAATAAAAAAAAGGTGAACTTAAGATTTCTGCAGGCATCCTTGTAAGTGCATTCTTCACGTTGAACTTGCATGATGGGATGTTCGGTGAGTCTCACTGTATATGTAAAAACACACGTAGTTTTGTGGTGATTTGGCAGCTGCATCACCTTATAAGCACCGTTATCTCTTGTAGGAGGGCTGATGCCCAGAGACTTGTGCTCCAAGGCATTTCTCAGATGCTCCTTGTCATTTTAGGGCTACAGCCATTGGGAAGTCTCATGCTCTATGCAAAGATTTCTATTAGGAAAATAATTACCCTCTTAATCCTATAAGTGTTTTATCTGGGCATTTTCACAGTCATTAATTAGCTTAACACTGATCATGAGAACACAAACATAGCTAATGCTTCCCAGTATTAAAATTAATCATACATTTAAAGCTAAATTAAATCAGGCAGCACTGAGACTGACCAGTGCCTCTGTTTCTGATTACCCTGTTTCAGAGCTTCCAAGAAACCCTTTGCCTGTGTGATCCAGCTGGATGGTGGGACCCTCTCAGGAACCATCAGTAAAGGGCCGGGTGGAGGGTAAAGAAGATCCAGTGCTGACGTTTTGCAAGGTGCTAGGGCATCTCTTCATCTATTCGGTGCCTGTGTGCTGGCTTTGCCAAGCTGATAGAAAGAAAGGGATCCACAGGGACAAGAGAAGAGCTCAAAATCCACAGTTTTCTCCTGTGGGAACTGGTATGAGAAAGCCTTTAGAAAACCTTCTTTGCTCCTAAGCCTCGTCGTGCCTTTCTTTTCATTGGAATTGATTAACTGGCTCTCTGGCCTTGCTAGGAAGTTTAATTAGGGTGAACCTAATCTCAGATAATCGTTAAGCTATTAAATAACTATTAGCATGTTCCATCTTTTCCTGTTGGAGAAATGCAAACTTCTATCGGCACATCAGTTTGTGGGAGCGGGTATTGGAAGTTGATCGTTGTTACTGTAGTTCTCTGCCCCAAAATCTCATAAAAGCTCTATTGATTTCCATGGCAGGAGCCCTACATGGAGCCCCGGGAGTGTTTCGTTTTGTTTTACATTTTAAAGCACAATCTTTGTGGCACCCTCTGTTAACAGCCGTAACCTCAGTTGTGTTTTGGCAAAAATATAAAGACATTTTCCTACCACATTTGCAAAGTACTTTTACCTGCAATGAGGTAAAATGGAATAGAACTCCAATTAAAACATTTCTTTTACATAATAGTGATTCCTTCATGCTCCCTTTCATGGTTCATAATTATATGGAATTTTAGAGGAATGAGGTGTTTTGACGTAGGATCTAAAAGCGTCCCACAGTCTGAAAAGGGCACAATATTAGCAGCAGCTGAAGGCAAATGTAGCCTGGTGTCATCCTTTTGCAAACGGGCTCCCCTTTCCAAGTGCTTGCAAGTTGTATATTTGTTAGATTTGTCTTTCCAAGCCATAAAAGTGTTCCATAATAATTTCCTTCTGCTTGCCAGGCCTTGAAATTTACTCTATAAAGCTGTATCAGAGATCATTTAAAAGAGAGCAGTATGTAAAGGCATTATAGTGTTTTACTATATACATTATATATATTGTAATGTATAAAATATTTGTATAATAACATATATTATGTATAACAATGTATATTAATTACCTCCAACAAGGACAGAGTATCAGGCAGATGTCTCCCACAACATTTTGGAGTCAAAATCTCACCAATTTTAGAGATTCTATAAATTATCGATACAGGGATAAAATTCAGGAGACAGGATTCATCCAGGACGACTTTAACACGAGGAAGCCCTTGGCTTTGCGAGCACTGTCACAGCGTATTGAGGGTGTGCCTAGATTTGTCTCTTTAAAATCAAATTTCTGTGGATGTGGGTAAAATTTCTTTTGTCAGTGTTTGTTCTTGCGCTACCTGTTTCTAAACAGAAACTCCATGCCCTGTGATAGAAGAAGGGAAAAATTATTTAATTCCTATACCTACTGTGGAAACAGTATCTTAAAGGGCAGCAGGAAAGTCCCATCACCCCAAGGTTGTGTCATAGCAAATGTGCTGGTTATTTCTCCCCGTTTATATCCATGGTTGCTGCTCCTGGAGTTTCATCCTGTCCCCTGCTCCGAGGAAAAATGAGTGTATTTAGCAGCGTGTTGTGCCCTGGTGGTGTTAAACCCTGGTGAGCTTTCCCAGGTGAGCAGGAAGGTTGGACTCGCTGATCTCTAGAGGTCCCTTCCAACCTCGAGGCTTGTGTGTTGCAGAAACTGAACGTGAGCAGCGGCCTCGCGTCCCCAGGGAGGCTTCGCCAGGGAGCGATTCCCACAGGGATTCACGCGGCCGCAGCCTCCTGGTCCTGCCCGGGCGCCTCCCAAGAGCTGTTCCTGCCACCTGCTTCTCCAGGGAGCAGCCAAGACAATGGGATAGCGCTTTTGAGGGAGAGAAAAGCAGACCTGTGATTGTTTTTCCTTTTTTTTGATTTTGTTTTATGGTCTTTATTTGTGCACATAGGAAAGTCAAGCATGTCATTTTTTCCCCCCTTTCTCTCCTTGGCTCTTTCCTATGCAATGCATCCAAAAAAGTCAGCCTTTCTCTTATAAATTTTTTAGAAATGGCTTCTAAATTTGAAAAGATTTGGAAAGTTAACCAATAGAAATGCCAAGAACGGAAAGACTGTTCCTACAAACGGCTTTGAAACAGGGAGCTTTATATTTTCTTTCCCCTATGGGATGTGCAGGGTCTATGTGTCTGAAGGAAGTTGACTCATCCAGCGTAACGAGGGTGCTAGATGAGCAGTGCAATAGAGCTGACACTAAAACACATCTCTCTCTTGCCTAAATCCAGTTCTTTAACAAGAAAGACTTCTTTTTTTTTTCTCTCCCTGCAGCAACTTGTTCCTTACCTGGCACGTCTAGCAATTTCTAAAATATCAGATATGAGTTTTACAGAGAAGTTAATAGAAGACCATTGGCTCTGCTCGCAGAGCTCTGTGCAGTCTGTGCTCCAAATCAGGGAAGGTTCTAGTGAGTGCAAATATATCCTGGGGATACCAGGATTCCTCTCCTGTGTGTTTGGGTGTCTTTGGTTGCTTTGGGGTAATCTGGGCACGTGTGATGAAATGTACGGACACTTGAGGAGAAAACTTCCCGATTCTGCGGTGCCTGTGGAAATGGTAATTTTCTGTGGCTTCCATAGGGGACAGCAAAAGATGTCTTTGATTTAGATTTGTCTTTTGACTTGCTACAAATCCCTGCACTGAACCAGGAAAGCGGTGGAGCCTCAGGGGAAAGATAGTAAGTGTTATCTGGTTAGTATTTTTGAAACAGTCTTTTCCCCTAAGCCCCCTCTCACAAATAGAAAAAAGAAGAAAAAATCAGAACCTTCCAGAATGTTGGTCTTAAAGTCGAGAAAAGAGGTGAAAAATGTTGAGCAAATGTTTTAAACCTGGCCACTCTATAAGCAATTGAAAACAAGACTCAACGGGAAGAGTCGGGGAACTATAGCAATAAAGTGTTAAAAGGACTGCCCCATTAGAGTTATTACTAAAAAAGATACATGATCATCCTCAGACAGTGATGGAAAAATGTTTATTTATTCCCTTAGCAGAACCAGAAACTTCTGAAGAAGTTTGGTGTTTAACTTGGAAGTTAACTGCGAGCGGTTTTGATACACTGACACATTCATCACTGCAGTCACTCGAGTTATTCTCTGCCTACGGAACATCAGGACAATTTCATTTACTTTCTGTTCAATTACATATTGCTGGCTCATTTAGGACACAGCATCCTATATTATCTCTTACAGTAAATGATCATTAACTCTGAAGATATATGGCATTCATTTAGATGATCAGATTGGACTGATATGGATGGAATATGCTGGCAGCGAGCACATTTAGACATTTAGAACAGTATATGTTTGGGTAACATTTTTGAGTGAGACTTGTACAGCGTAGATCTTATTTAGCAATAAAGATGGATTATCTCTGCCCTTTTTCACCTTAGTTATACCATGCAGACACACAATTTTGCTAAAATTCCCTCGCATATGTAGAGCCTGCCAAGAAGGTACACAGGAGTAGCATAATAAACGCTGCTTCACTTCAAGAGGTTCAGCTGTTGGAACTGAAAATCTCTCCTTCTCAAAATACATGAAAGTAATTTTCTGGATAAGCAGGATGCTGTGTCCAAAGGTGCCTAATTATCACTTCCAAGTAACTGCATCGGAGTGGTCCAAAGACTTGCTCACGTCCCACTGCGAGTTAGCGGCAGCGGTGGGAATACCACGATGAAAATCTTGTGCTCAGACCACTTTTGTTCATATGGATGCACTTTCTGAGTTTTTTTTTTAAATCTGATTCTTATATATTAAGTTGCTGGATGTAATCACAAATGCATTTCTCTGACTCTGGCTCGCAACCAAGCACATTTATATTTTTGCAACAGGACAGCCTGTTCCTCTCATTGCAAGGAGAAGTTAATTGTGAGTGGCAGGAGGGCATGTTGTGATTTTGTTATACCCAGTTGCCCTCTGTTGTATTAGTATCACAAAAGATAATTAGTTCCATAATCCTTGTTTCGGTGCAACTCCACTGACTTCAGTCTGCTGTAATTTTAATAAGCTGATAAAGGCAAGCAGGGTAATATGACAAAGCCGGTCACCAACGGGAATAGATGATTCCAAGGGGTATGGTTTAAACTGAAGAAGGATGAAGAAAAAAAGAAAATCACTGTTTATGCTTCAGTAGAGATATGAGGTCTGGAAAAATAGTGCATCAGTTATGTTTTTTTTTGTCAAAATATTTGGTTTTGTCCTTGTTAAGGGTTTAATCATTGCATTAACTGGATAATACAAAAAGTGTTTATAACAAGAAATACTTGCTTTACATTAAGTAAAAATCATTGGCCTATTCCCTGAGTACCTTGCCAGTAACTGCAGCTGGCAGTTTGTTATTCTATTTAGGCAGAATATTAAACAGGCAATAGATTCCGGTCACTAATATAGCCATGGACCAGCTTCAGACAGGCAAAGCACACCCTGGTTAGCAGCACGCTCGTTACTGACTGAAAGCAGGTGCAAACGAGTGCCCTGTGACTCGCCTCAAGTGTTTTTATCATGCACCCTAGCTACAAACCATTTCTTTTCCATCAAATAACCGTATTTTGTAGTCGATCATCCATCGCCTTGTCAGAGCGCAAGCTCGAGCCTCTCTCTTTGAGCCCTCACGGCAGCAACAAGGTTCCACTTTAGTGCTGGCTGTCTAGACTTAGGCAGCTTTGTCTCAACCGCGGGACTTGCACCGTGTCATTCCCACGTTCTCCTGTCCTGAGGAGAACGGCTAGAGGCAGCCGTGGTGTGGGGGACAAGCGGAGCGTGCCGGGCTGCTAGGCTCGACTGGCTGGGAGCGGCGCGGCAGTGTTTCCTTGCAACACCAAGCCCCCTGTTATCTGCTCTTCTCGGCTGCCTAGTAACTCAATTAACTTAAGCTCATGAATGCATTTAAGTTCATTAATTCAGTTTGCGTATTAATTCAAGGTTTATGATTGTGAATCTTCTTGATTGATTTTCAGTCAGGTAGGCGAATAGGCGCCTGTTTCCATTCCAAGCCATTTTTAGGCTAAAGGTGTGCAATGGTAATTGCACATCCTTAAAGGTCTCTAAAAAGGTCTCTTTTCATAGAGACCTTAATCCAGTGGGACTCATCCGCCAGAGACACATCTCCTGAGAGGTGACCATTCCCTAATCAAAGCAACATTTCCGTAGCGAGAATGGACAAGGCCATTTGGGACAAAGACATGCACAAAATTTGTTTTGTGACAATGTCTTCTTCCAGGTTATGAGTTGTCACCGTGTTATTTTGCAGGGGGCACAGACAAATTTATTCCAGGTCCCTATTCCCAGTAGATTTTTCCCCCTTCATTACCTCTTTTTACCCAAAGGCAAATGGATTTACTACCCAATGGCAAACAACACATACTATGAAGTGCCATGAATATACACAGAGCACATGGTTGTTACATTACTTTTAAACCAAAAAAAAAAAAGGGTCTTGTATACCAGACTAATCATGTTTTAGGGCCATAAGGTGGCACTGAGTGAAGCTAAAAACAAACACGGAGCCATATACTACACAGTGTGGGCGCATCCAGGCTGTGTCGGCTGACTTCAGGACCACAGGATGGTCCCTGGCCTTATTTTTTTCAGCAGTGTAGATGGAGCATATAGATCACTGTTATTTGGCTGCAAAATAAAAGAAATTATATATCTCTACCTTGCAATAGCATTGATCAATGTGAAGAAAGTGAACTATAGAATACTGCAGATACAAGTTAAAATTAGTGCAAAAAATGCTACATTTCCTCATTTAGCTACTATTTAGCTACCTATATTTAAGGTTTATTGTATATCTGAGAGACACTCATTCATATCTTTTTCCCATCAAACTTAATGTTATTGACATTTTCAGCTGACCTGTAATTAATTTGCTACATAACCCTTTCTTAGTGTATTTTTTATTTATTTAACAAAGTTAAGCCTTCTCAGACACAAAACCCCAGAAAGTCAAAGCTTTTTTTTTTAGGATGACCAACATTTCTATTTGTTTTTTTAATTAAGAAAAATATAAGGAAATGCTGACGAAAAATAACTCCTCCTGCATGTAATGTAGGATATAGACATTGGAATTTATGCAGATGGGCAATCATTTATCATTTTAATGACTGTGAATGCTGACTATGAAATTTAAAATATGGATATAGTTCTAAGAAATTAATAAAAATAGTGATCACAAAACCTTATGTTATGTGTGCAGTTATTGTAAGCTGAAGCAAACCCTTAATGAGATTTCAACAGAAAGAACTTGATTTCTCTTGGATTAAAATATTCTATTATGTTACAAATGATTAATCAGTTAAGTATCTCGTTAAAAAATTTAAAGAGGAAGGGCCAGATCCTACCCTACATTAGAGTGATACAGTTGAGTGCTTTTCTCTTTTGGAGAGTCAGACAATCTGCTGCTGGAAGCCTATCAAAAATGAAGCTTGGGAAAGGGCTCAAAGGAAACGCAAAGCCAAAGAGCGACCTTCCAAGGACAGTCAATGCGTGTGGAGGAGAGGGAGCGAAACACAGAGATGATGCCCAGGACCAGTGACTTTGGGAGGGCGGGCGCTCCCTTGGACCACCTCTCCGACCGAGAACGATTTTGGGAGCCAACAAGGACTGCCAAGGCAGAGCACTCGTGCAGATTGAGGTCAGTCGTGGAGGGATTCCAGCTAGGGATAACGCGTCGCCGGGAAGCGCGGAAAAGAAGGTTAATGCTGGTAAGGGACAAAGAAGGTGGGAAGTCAGAAAGCACCATTCTAACCCGCTCTTACCTCATAATTTTCTTTATTTCTGTAGTGAAATGTCAGTACAGTAACTATTTTTTTTTGGATCATTTTTAGGTATCATAGTAGAGCTTTGAGTATTTTTCTGCTTTTCCTTGAATTTTCCAGTTCCCCCCAAACCACTTGTTTATTTGCCTCTCTTAGAAGAGACATTAATACTAGGTGAACACTGAATAAATATCTGAATAAACACTGAATAAATATGAAAAATATCTTTTTTTTCTCCTCTCAGTATGTCTATTTTGGGCTTTTTAAAAAGCAGAGAAATGAAAATACAGCTTTTTGTGAAAGCCATTTAGATGGCTAATGTAAACTTAGACCAGCCTCTTACCAAGCAGAAATAGCTTTTAAAACTACAAAGCTAATGCATGACAGGAGTCCTTGTCATACCTTTCCATGCACATACATTTCCCTACAGGCATCCTCTCCAGTTAAACATACATTGGTAATACAAGATTTTTGTGTTATTACAATGGGGTAGCAGCAGGATCACAGGGTACTTCAGCTTGGAAGGGACTTCAGGAGGTCTCTGGTGAAACCATCTGCGCAAACCAGGCTCAGCTGTGAGGCCAGGCGAGGTTGCTCGGGACATTATCCAGGCAGGTCTTGAAAACCTCCAAGGATGATGAGTGCCCAGCAGCTCTGGCACCTTAGTCCACTGCATGACTGCTCTCCTGGGAACAGCCTTTCCCATAGATAGATAGATAGATAGATAGATAGATAAAAGTGCTAATATCTTGAGACTAGAATACTTATTGCTCTGTTTCTCCTAATGGAGAAAGCTGGGAAAGGAGGAGAGAGCAGGTTGGTTAATTGGCTGGCATTTGCACAGAAGGTTTTGTGTACGCTTGCAAACTAGCCTGCAAATCACTTTGCTACTTAGGTACTTTGTTTATTTTTTTTTTTGTTTTTAATGCAACTATCTTTAGTTTTATCTATTTTATAGCTTTTCAGTGGAGTTCCTCATTGATATGTACTCACATTTCTGAAATCAGCATTTTAGTTTTTGCTAAATAGAAAAATTGGCAATTTGCAAGAATATGTGTTAAACTAGTAAGTAGAATGCATTTTAACGAACTGTTTCAGTAACTTTTTATTAGTTACCTTTAGAGATCTAGGTAAGGCCTGTCATACAAATAACATTTTAATTTCATGATTTACTGCCCTTTGGCATGAATCTTAATTTTATTATAGTTTTATGAAGAAATAATACTTAAATATACTTTCAGGTTACTTATTACATCATAGAAGGAATTATTTTAATCATCTATGAAAATGTTAATTGAAAATGTACTTAAATAGGAACCCATTTTTAACAATTTTTTTTTAAAGCAACTCTGCAGGTTGAACACATTTTTAGCAAAAAGTGTTTCTTTAAATTCAGCAGTGTCATTAATGCCTCAATAGAATATTTGCGGTGGCATCAGAATGAATGACATATTCGGGTAGCTATTTTAAAAGTTAGAACAGAACATATGTTCACAAATGACATTAAGAACAGCTTTGTTAAGTCCAGAAATCAAAGTAGAACATATTTTGCTGCATACCTGTGAAATAATCTAAGAAATTCCAAGGCAAATTAAAGCTTTTCTCAATAAAAGGAGCACCAGTTTAGATGGGGGCAGCCTTTTGAACTTCCATTACTTTTAAAATATGTTTCACAGTGCTGCTGCTAAGGAGTAAATCAAGGGATTAGAAAAGTCCTGACTGCTCTGCAGGCCTAAGATCCTCTCTGCTGCAGGACCCTCCACAAAGCAAGTCAGTGCAAGGAGAAAGAAGTTAAACACGAGTGCTGGGCTCTGGGCAAGGATCCCTACGGGAATGGTGAAGGCTCTGGGAACGTTTGAGAGGAGCCCGCAAGGGCTGGCTGCCCTCTTGGTTTGTCCCTTTGCTAAGGGACAGCGTGTGCTGAGCACTGGGCCCTGTGAATACAGGGATGTGCAGATGGATACGGGAGGCTGCTCCGCAGGGAGCCGCTGCTCCTGCTTGGCCCACGGATCAGCCGCACGGCAGCGGTCGCATGGTGGGGAGGGAGGCCCGGAGCTGTGTGGGTTACGGTGGCGGGAAGGCAGGGAGAGACACAGCAGCCACGGAGCAGTGAGCGCCAAGGGAGCCCTGTCCTGGCCATGGCAATAGCCCAGCCAGCGCTGGCCACCTTGGCCAGGGGCAGGTCCGGCCAAGGCTTCTCCTTGATTCGGGGCTGGCTGTAAAGAACCGGGTCTAAAGCTGCTTTGAGGCCGTGTTAGCATTTCCCTGCCTTGGGAGGACAGTAACTGTGCACTAATGTGGCAGTCTCTGCCCAGACCGGGTGTGCAAGACAGGAGGTCCTGCTTGTGACCAGCTCGAGGTCAGTCTCCCCTATTGCCGACACCAGTTGGTGAGCGGTCACCTTCAGGAACATCCTGCTAGAAACACCTGGGACCTGCTGAAAGCCCCTTGAGATGGAAAACAAACAAACAAACAAACTCTGTCTCTGTATACGCTGTAATTTCAGAGTTTGATACAGCTCAGGCTCCCTTCAGACCCTCTGTAGCCTTTCCCTTCTCCATGGGTCATAAGAACAGGGTTATTTTGTACTGACGTGAACTGGAGTGGGTGGCTCTGTTAACATCTAGAATCTTGTTCTCCCTAAAAATAGCCATGCTCGAGAGGAGGACGGTATCGTCACCTTCCCTTCTAAAGTTTTAAATAGGAATAATGGAAATTGAATTTGGTTTTGTTCCATGGTATTGTTCTCAGTGGCTTTCTGATGAAGAAAATTTATTCTACAAAAGAAGAGACATGGTTTTCCAAATGGTTGCATGTTCATACAGTGTGGTTGTCTATTGTTACTGTATGCTAGTCTGTCTAATTAGAAGTCCATAGAATTACTCCATTCGGTAAGAAAGTACCAAAATTTCAGTCCCCTTGCATGGTGAGAGATATGTATGTGATACCTGTCTTTGAAAAAGCAAGCTATTTTTATTTTGTTTTGCTTTTGTGTTTTCATGTAAGATTTCTATTAAATTGCATATATTATTTTGAAAGTTTGCCTGAATGTCTAATTTTTCATATTTTTATTGGCATTTTGTGCAGGTTGCTTATTGGTCTTCAGGATTTTTAGCCTGATTTCCCAAGCAAATGAGGCTTATGTGAACACGCTCTATTTGGCAAATTCCTCCCTCCCCTCAGCTCTCAAGAGGCTGACTGGCTTAATTAGGATCCCAGAGATACTTAGGGTCCTCCTGGTTTCATAGACACTGACTTCTGCGTAGAGTAGAGAGAATGAAATTAGTGCCACCAATAAGAAAAAGCCAGGAGAACTCACTATGAGCTATGAAAATTTATCACTTATATACATTTTCCTTAGCAGTATCTCACTGGCAAACCACCACACACATTTGACTGTCCAAATCAATAACTTTGGAATAATTTCAATTTATGCTCTCATCTGTGGGGATAAAACAGGGATGTGCTATGGGGTCAAGCTATAGTTGTCCCACTGAGGAGAGTGGGAGATAGTTGATGAACAGCTACGTCTGCAGGAAACCCCCTGTCTTAGCTCTGCTCCTCACAGAACAACTGGTATGCCCATGAGGTTTGGGATCAGTTTGGCCCTGGCTTTGCTGGTACAGTTTTAGTTTATAAATTCTTAAATTTGTGTGAGAGTACGTGCTCACTAATGGAGACTTTTCCTTTGCAATTGCACTTCACGGTTGCAACTGTAACTTGATGATGATTTTGTTTTGGAACACTGCAAGGTAACACAGGGGAATAATGTTTGCTTTGGTAACTTGAGCAGGTTGGGGTTTATGAGCAAACTGGTATGTGCCATTGTCTATTTTACCTAGCACTAAAGTTTGCATGTGATTCATGTGGCTAATTGAACATCAGCTAAAATATTAGGCACCAAAAATTTATGTTTTTATTGATGTTTTTAGTTCATATTTCTGTAGCAGATGAAATACCCGTAGGTTAACCCATCTTTGTTCTCCACCTTAGCACATAGGAAACTGCTAACCGTATCCTAGTTGGAAATCTGACCTTGTGGAGTACAGAATTTGGCAGAAGGAAGGTGCTGCTGAAGGTATTATTTTCCAGGTTTTCAATCACTTATTCATGAATGTGATGTTATACACTGAGTGCTATTCAGCTAAATCATTTGCTTTAAGAGTCAGGTTATGATCCTTGCCGGCCACTGCAGAATAGAGATCTATTAGGATATAGGATTAGGATATAGGATCTGGTAGATCCCTCTCACCAGATGCAGCTGTGCAGCTTGTGCCAGAGGGCCCAGCCCGCCCTTCCTAGCTCTCAAAAGCTGTGAGGAAAAGGCTAAGAGTCATAGACTACTCACCTGGTGCCAGCAACCTAGTAACGCAAACATGCACACTAAGAGGTCAGGTATTTGATATCCTAATAAGGAATATCTTGTGTGAGAAACTAATTTGGATGGTCAAAAGTTTCAAATCTAATGAGTAGTGTTCTCAAAACTGCTGCCAAAAATTCTTAGGGAAAAATATAAACTGAGATCCCAAATCAATTAGGCCATGGCACTATATTATAATCCATAGCCATCTCTCCATCTGCTGAAGCAATAAAATCTTTAGAAAATATTTCAGAGATCACCTTTTAACTTCACATTCTGGTATAGAACTTTTCTATTTGTTTGTGCATTTTGATTCTGTTCTATCATTTTTTTCTTTTACCTTCCTATAAATAAACTGCAAGAGTGGGGTACTTTAGAACTGCACATTATGCTACCTCTTAGTAGAGCTTTTGTGAGGAGAAAGCTGCTGATAGAAACCAGAATTTCAGCTTTGTGGGAGTTCTGATCTTTCAAAATCTGTTTTCATTCCAGATTGGATCACAATTGGACCAAATGAACACACACATGTATGCTTGGAATATCCTACTAAGTGGAATTTCAATAAAACACTGAGTTTCCTAACCTCAACATTTCATTTTTAGAAAATCAAGATGGTTCACTTAGATTTCAACATTACATTTAAAAGTACAATATGCAATAAAATGGCCAGAAATGAAAAGTTTTCCTGAAATGAAGGACTTAGCATATGTTCCTAATTCTTTCTCCCTGAAGGGTTTTTCAGTGAAGCCATTATGCTTCGGCAGAGCATCTACATTGAACGGGATGGCAACATTTCACTGCAAAATCTACATCCAGCTGTTTGTAGCTTTCTTCTACTGTTTATTTAATTAATATGAATCCATTTTATGCACATCCTGACAATTATGGATAGCATGTTTGCCTGGCATCTTAATTAGAACATTATTAACCTAGGCATTCTGGTTACCAGTAGCCTCTATTTTGTAACCCCTTCACTTGCCTTTTTTGTTCATAAATACTGTGATTTTCAAACAGTCTGTTTTTAGTAAGTACTGACTCCTTGCAGTTTTTGTTTAATTGCATCTGCCTCATATTAAGATAATTATGACTGAGGTGCAAGAGAAAATGAATATAGGTTAGGTGTGGATCATGCTTTAAATGTGCAAAGTACCATTTTATAACATGAATCAGTTAGTTTAGAGAGAGTTATGAAATAAACTCTCCAAAAAGTATTTGTTGGCTCTAAGTAAAATCAGTTCTGCTTAGAAAAAAAAATAAAATAAAGGCAAATACTTATATATAACACCCATGCACTCAATAAATGTAGATAAGCAATTTCACTGAGACACGTTAAGTAAAGATTTGGTCCTAAGACGTAATTGTCACATTCACTGTACTTTTATATAATATCTTATCTTATTGCTTTACTGAGACCTTCATGCATTTATTCTTCTATGGGTCTCATGCCAAAATTTCCAGTAGCTTTCCATTTTAATCACCAAAGTGGCTTCACACCAATTCTCTCTGGAGAAATTTCTCCAGAGAAGGTACTTTGCTGGAAACTGTAGAGTTTACAGGTTAAAATATACTGTGTAAATGTCGGTAAACTAGTTATTGGTAAATTTTTGGTCACAACAATTTTTTTTTTCCTTCGGCAGGAAGCTATTGATAACCTATGAATCTCTTGTCACAGTTACTTAAGGTCTTTGTGTGCAGCTGCCCTGCTTTAGAAAAGGCAGACTAG
>JAVCKT010107991.1:8900-24230 GCA_032273925.1 Rhynchotus rufescens
GTAAAATGGCAAAGTTAGATAAACAGAAAACAATGATGAGATTTACAAGTTGAAAAGAAATTCCCTGTCATAATATGACATTGGAAATATATTCTGGTTTTAGTTTTCAATGAAGAATCATTTTTAATCCTTCCATTTTAATCTATGTTCCATTTATGCAAGATTAATGGAAATTGTACTTTAACTCATTTTTTAATTTTTAATTTTAAATCATTTATAATTGCAAAGAAATGGTTATAAAAGCAAGGTATTAAGAGTAAATTCTTTTTCAGCACATTGGCTAAATTATCCTTACCTCGAACAGCCATTCAGTTATCGTACACTATTTTTCTATCACCTGCCAGAGAAAATATTTCCAAAAGAGTCTTTTTTTTTTGAAGCTGCTCAGTAAAGTATTTAATTAGTTGCTTCCTAGAATAACAGATCAGACTAAATAGTCAATTCGTGCCTGCTTAAATGAGCCTTCTTTTAACTTAGCTAAATATAGTCCAGGTAAGAAGCCTCGCAAAATTGCAATGCATATTCTCTCCATAGAAGACAAATAAGTCAGGAGAGATGAAGAGATGGCTAGCTGTGCCTCAGTCACCTTCCTTCAGCTAAGTGATAACTACATACATGATTTCTAAAAAAAATCCTAGCTTCCCACTTACAGCAGCTACAAGCAGAGCAGCTCCCTGTAGGTCTTCCTGACAAGGGAAGCCCTACAGAACTCAGAACTCTGGGAGCCCACAGAACTCTCCAACTCCATAACCAGAAACCAAGAATACATAAATGACACTCAGGGATTAAATATTTTTGCAAATGCTTCCAAACCTTAAATAAGAGATTTACTAATAAAATGGTAGAGCATAGTACTTTTATAACAAATCATTTTAGAATTACTAAATGTTCTTTGTGGATCTCTCCAACAGCTTGCCTGATATTTCTTGAAAATATTTATTGTGATGCTCTGGGTTTACAAATGTGAAACTAGTCGTATTTGATAAAGATTAAAATCAAGTTTAGTGTAAGGAATAATAGGGTTGTATGATTTGTGTTGTTAAAAAAAAGTTGTATGCAATATGAATTATAATTAAGAATAACATGATTCTGTATCTCACCTGAATTAAAATTTCCAACTCTTAATTTGAGATAAAATTCCTAATGTATACTTTAAACAATAGCACATTTAGTAATGACATCCTGAAATATCCTGCTGTTTCAAAAACTTCAATGGGATCTTAATTTATTCATAACTAGTCAACAAAAGAGCACTTCTTATTACAAATAAAAACCACTATCCCATTTTGTGTTTTTGAGCAATTCTACTGATTTAAGTACAGATACAAAAGAAAAGACAATGAATTAAATAGGCTTTCTTAAAACAACCTTTTGTAGATAACATTCACCTATACTTCACATGCACCTATACCTAACATTCAAACATGCTAGAATGATTTGTTTTTCTAATAAGGACCTTTCTTAATGAAATGCATTAATTCTGCTACCCAAATACTGCAGACAGCAGTAGCTCTTTCAACATAGCATTGTCTTCCACACTTACCAAGATGTTTGCAAACCCTGTTCACTTCTGTAGTTTGTTTTTCAGTACACCAAAACCAGTTCAGATACAAGAATTCATCAGCAGAGTTACTTTAAACATATGAACAATGTAAACCTGTCCTTTTTTACTTTTTCTTCTATGTACTTCTGATCTTCAAGAGAGAATGAACTGATTATATCTCTTATTCATCATTTGTTTCTAAACATGAGTACTAAAAATTACTAGAAAGTTACCCACCTTACTTAATCCTTTTCAATCAAGTGGATCCATAATACAGTCCCTTTATAGAGAGTGGGAAAATTTTTGACTTCAGTGAGATGGCCAGCAAATTCAAAGACAGTATTTTAAGTATTTGCAGTACATCCCTCTGAAAAATAAAACAACAGCAAAAAAAAAAAAAAAATTAGCCTATGTTTCTATTTAGGTTATAGGACACGAGAACTATTGCCAGCATCATCTAGGAAGAGATAAGAGTGTCAGTGGAGAACTCTGTCCACCTCAGGCAGCTGTTGTGCCATTTAAGAGATAAAGAGATTACTGCTTAAGTTGTGTAAAAAGCACAGCACTGAAATCACGTCACAAAATATTTTGCTAAGAATGCTGACTACATTATAATGGGTCGCAAGTGGGTAGTAAACAGCAGTAAACATAGGATAAGATATAATGTAATTTGGTTTTGTTTGTATCAGAGATGGCTTCATGCAGAAATATCTCCTTAATGAAATGGTGAGAAAATCATAGAATCATAGAATTATATTGCTTAGAAAAGAACTTCAAGATCACCACGTTCAACTGTAAACCCTTAACAAGATAAACACCATACCTGCTAAACCATGTCCTCATGTACACGTTTCTTGAACACTGCCAGGGACAGTGACTCCACCACTCCCTTGGGCAGCCTTTTCCAATACTTGACTACTCTTTTCATGTAGAAATTCTTCCTAATGCCTAACCTGAACCTCTTCTGGCATAACTTGAGGCTATTTCTTCTTGTCCTATTTTTGGTAGTTATTCTGGAGAAGAGATCAACCGCTGCCTCCTTACAATCTCCTTTCAGGTAGTTGTAGGGAATGATAAGGTCTCCTCTGGGCCTCCTTTTCTCCAGACTAAACCACCCCAGCTCCCTCAGCTGCTCCTCCTAAGGTCTCTGCTCCAGCCTCTTCTCCAGCTTTGTTGCCCTTTTTTGGTCATGCTCCAGTACCTCCATGTCTTTCTTGTGGTGAGGAGCCCAAAACTGAACGAAGTATTCAAAGTGAGGCCTCCCTAGTGCCAAGTACAGGGGAACAATCACTTCCTCGGTCCTGTTGGCTACACTATTCCTGATACAAACCAGGATGCCACTGGCCTTCTTGGCCACCTGGGCACACTGCTAGTTCACATTCAGCCAGCTGTCAAGCAACAGGCCCAGATCCTTTTCTGTTGGGCAGCTCAGGGGCACATGTGGCTGACAACTACTCTTTAAAAACACTTTACATTATATTTTTTAATAAATTTGCCGCTTGTGAATGCTTTTTAAGAAACCAACCAAGCAAAAAACCTTCCATGTGCATGACCTATGTGTATTCCCTATTCTATCTGCAGGAAGAAATCACAGTGGGACTAATGAAACTTCAACAATTGTTGCTTTCAGATATTCAGAGCAAGCTGTTTGTTCCAGAACCATAAACTGCTTGAATCACAACATCTGAGTAGGGTGTCCGCTTATTTTTTTTTTTTTTTTTTTTTTTTTTTTTGGTATATGTAAATTCAGTGAGCGGTAATCTCAGCATTGACTGAGGATTAAGTAGATGGTGAGAAAATGGAGATCCCCTTGTACCCAGCAGTCCTTGTAACTGCTAATTTACTACATGATGCTAATTAAATGAAGCTGGCTTCATAATGGGAATGTATGGTGCCTGAGTAGGAAAGCTGTTAACATAATTATATCCGTTACACAGGGGGTGCAACAGATTACAATTATTAGAAGGCTGCGTGTTTCAGGCTACCTTGTCTAGCCTGTGAGAGTGCTTCCTGTATTCCTTCAGTTCCCAAACAACATTCAAACTTAGTATGAAAACTTCCTTTAGTCATCATAGCTCCAAAGGTATGCTTAAAAATTAACATTTTTACCCTGAGCTTCCAAATAAAGCTCATATTTAACAGTTAAAGAAACTGTGAGTATTGCTGAGCATTTTGTCAAAACATTGCTGCCGCCCTTCTTTGAATGATCGTTGAAGTAAAAAGCCCATCTCACATCTATGCAGAAGGCTAGTCTGTGAGAACACAAAACCAAGCTCTACCTTGTACCAGCTATGGCCATGACTGCCACTCCCTTGCTGCCTTCCCAGCAGGCAGTGGTAGAATGTCAACAGTATTTTCTTAAAGTCAAGTTTCTCAAATCAACTCTACATTACCTAACCTTCTTAGGAGTCTATATTTCCCAGCATCCTCATTTTCACTAGCTATAAAATATTCCAGATCACACCATTAATTTTCCCACGTAGCGTGCTCTAGGTGACCTTGCGTGTGCAAGGGCGTTGGACTACATAGTCTCTAAAGGTCCCTTCCAACCTTAAGGATTCTATGATGTCCCTTGCATGATCAGGGAACTCTTAAAAAACAGATTTCACAATAGCAACACCTGGTAATAAAAGCAGACATATCAGCATTTCAAATTTAATTCAGCATTTCAATAAAAAAAATAATTGAGGGATAATGTTCACCAAGGAGGAGTGGTCAAGCCTTAAAGTTAATAAACCAAAACTTAAAAATAGGCAACATTGGGTTTTTGCACCTTATGAACATTTTTAACTTCTTTGCTGACTGCTGCCCCAAGTACATTTTGAGGGATTGCATCCTTAGTACCAGGCATTCAGGTTTTAATCTCACATGAACATCCAGAACATACTTCAATTTCCTTATTCTTCTGTTACTAGAAATGGAGATCCAGAGAAACTGCCATAATGCTGTACAATACCGGGGAATAAAGGTACGAATGAATATTAACTAGCTGCTAACAGAAGTGCGGTTTTCTGTTTCTTTCTTGCTCCCTGAAAGCATCAACACAATATCTGAATGCCTAATAAAATTCTCAGCACAATGTAAAGACTCCTTTTCCAATTTCTTCTTGTTTTTTTTGGCTCAATTACTTACTTTTCTTTCAAAACTTTTTTTTTACTCTTGCATTTCAATTTCACCTCTCTCCCCTTCTTATATGTTTGGTTCTTTTCACACTCATATCCTTGTCTCTCATGTCCATCCTCTTGGTTCTTCCCAAGACTCCAACATAGATCTTCCATGGAGAAAACATTTTGTCACAAAATATGTGAAAAGCAGAGTGACAAGTAACTTATACACCTTCTGCATTATATACCCTCAATTAAACATTAATCTTTTCTGATGATTTGTAATGAATCAAAATATATGACAGGGGAGAAAGCTACCTGGAGCTCAGAAGAAATTTGGTTTCTTTGGGACATCTCTTTACGTGGAAGAATTCATTGCTTGATTAAGAACAACTTGCTAAGACTGGCTGTGTGTTCTTGTGTTCCTGTTTTTTTCCAAACCCTCAAAGACCATAATTAAGCAGTTATTTAGGACTTCTGGCTGACTAAACAAAGAAAAGAGGGATGGGCTGACAAGGGTGGTAATTTCGTGAGAATCAACACTATTTTTTCTGACAAAACAGTACATCCAAAACTTTGGGTAATTGAACATGTTCACTTTGCAGTTGATCCACTTTGCATAAGTGCCTAATTAATTTAATTACACTATATTGCTTGTGTCTCACTTGGATTAAACAAAAGTAAGCATTTATCTTCACATTGATCAGGCTTAGTTCAATGTCTAAGATTTAAAAAAAGCTCTCCAGTGCATCTGAATTTCAATTTTGGACTATGTCTGTAATTTCACTATAATGAAGTGATAAAGAAGATTAATTAGTACTCTTTCTCTGCCAGGAAAAGGGGGAGCAGGATAGTTCCATGACTGACCATGAGCTTAAGTATAGAGACAGTATTGGTGAGATGGTGGGAAACAGTTGAGCATAACAAAACAAAACAACAAAATGAAGTTTATGAACAATGGGTAAATACTTGTGCCAGTCAGTTGTGTTGAGTGGTCTGTTTGTTCCCTCTCATTTTCTCTAATCTGACCCTGCTTAACTGTTTTTCCAAAGCTAGTAAATGTTACATAAAAACCAAGGAGACAAAGGGCATGCAAGTTATTTATAGCCCAGAAGCTTCCCCTCAAAGCACTGTTTTATTCTGTTCATAGTAACAGAGAAGAAACTGAAAAATCAAATGAAGCACTGGAAAAAGTCAGCCAACAGGATTCTAATAAATATATAAAATTTTCCATATGACATCTATCTTAAATGTCCCTGATGTATTCTTCTGCTGTTCAGACTGTTATACTGGTTCATTCTTTGGGTACCAATAATCCCTGTGTCATTAGAATCAATGAATAGCAGTTGTACGATGACCTCTTGATGGCTGGACTACAGCCATCTAATTGCCTGTCAGCATTTAGGGCCCCAGATCTGAAGCAATGAGTGATTATTACACCTCAGAGAAAGACTGTGTAAGCTTATTTACCTGTGAATCCATTAAGTTTCATATAGTGCAGTTTAGAACAAAATGAAGGTAGTTACAACTTCTGGTGGTGTTGAAGAAGGGAAACTGAACGCAGCATGAGACAGAAGCAATGGAACCACTCCTAGCTTTAGCAGCCTGAGAGGTGGATGGGAGGCTGGCACAGAAGACTTTATCTTGCTCTGTGTTCCTTCATTACGCTGATCTAACTCTTCTCAGTAAAGCCATGATAACCTTAGGACCAAAATTCATTAGTGTGCAACACCAAGCAGGACACACTGCATTTGAAAACTTCACTGAGACAGAGCAACTTCAATCCACTTTTCTTGCAGCAGTGCTTGTTCAGTACTGAGTACACTTGAGAGTATTCAATAGTTCATCATTCAACCACTTAACACTTAGTAAGGACAGAATACTGTGCTTACAACCCCAACAGTGATAAAAATAATCTCCAAATTCTTAGAAGTATAAAATTTTAGTTTATATAATGCATGTAGTGAATTTATAATCACACAATCTTCTTGTTGTGAAATCTGTGTTCTAAAATAAGTTATTATGATCAACTGAGATGTTAAAGTTTCAGAAGTATTTGTACACTGGAGAAAACAATCCTATACAATAAAGACAGTGAGCAAGGATTTTTTACAGAAGCACAGGATCAGGTCTTTCGATATAGTCTCTGGTATTGCTCTATGTAAGAAGAATCTCAGAAACCCTTGGGATTAACAGTTTTATTCAAAAGGGGAAAATATGTCCAGGTACTTGAATAAAAAAGTAACTTAGAAGCATTTGTAGCCAAATAAGAGAAATTTCTGCTCAAAGTAGGCTGCCAGACCTGCTGGAAAAGTCAATGGGTAGCTAGAAATATCCTTGGCTGACAAAATATTCTGATATTAAAATCATCAGACTCATTCACCCTAGGCAAAATTGCAAAAGAATGATACACTACTCTGGCAACTACAACAGTGCTAGCAGAATTGATCAGAAGCCAAAATCTTCCTGCCTTCTCACAAGGCAGGGCTCTCTCTCCCTCTCCTTCCTCTGTTTCCCAAGGACCTCCAGGAATTGGATGACACTGCTGCCAAGTCAGACCATTCCTTCAGTGCAACATGCATAAACCAGACTTCAGTCCAGAGGAAAGTGTCCTAACAGGATCAAATTATTTGGCACATAGTAGTTAATAAGCAAAGCACAAATAATTTAAAAGAAAGATTTGGTCTTCTTACCATAGATTGGGGCCAGCCATAGTATACTCAACACAGAGCCTGGGAAGCAAAGACAAGATGTTTCTGAGTTACTTTTCCACTCACTAGCCCCCTGCCCAACTAGAAACCAAAATCAAAGTGTGCTTGCCAGCTATATTAGAGCAATGAGGATGGTCCCTCAAGATTACCTCCAGGTGCTGGTGAGACTGACCTCTCAAAAACCATCCAGGTCCTCTTGAATTCTTTCTTCTACCTGGCAGAGAGAAATACAAAGAGCATCGTAGCCTGTACTACCTAGAAATCAGCAAAGTGCTGAGAAGAACATTGTTTTGATGCAATGGTCAGTATAGCTGGCAGTGAATGTTTACTGAGCTCATCTGTTAGTTTGTGGCTACTATTTTTCCCCCACATTACAGACATATATTTTTTAAATTATTGGAGCATATAGAGCAAATAAACTCAGCATCCTTAAAAGGGTCATAAAGTGTCTTTTGCGGCTGCACAATAATTTTTAAAAAGTGAAAATTTTTGTATCTTGATCAGATACAATGTTTCAGATACAATGTATCAAGATATGATGTATCTTGATCAGAAAACAATATCTATGAGGAGAATAAATGTAAATTAAGAAAATCAAGGAATATTAATAAAATAATAAAATGTTTCATTTCATTTTGAGCTTCCTAAGACAAACTACTTTATTTTTCATTTTTTCAGGTGCCTGTGTATGCCTAAGTTGCCCATACCTGCTTTATCCTATATTGCTCACAGTTATGCCTTCCCAATAGCATCAAGTAAGAAATATTCCTGCAGCAGGCATTTGGTTGCCAGACTGTTTGTCATGGATCATCACTGACTTCCATCTTATCACGCCCGTGCAAACCCATGTCACCGAGAGGGCTGAGAGGAGTAAAACAAAAGTGCCAACTGTTCTCCCCTGTGGCTGAAAGTGTAAGAAAAGCAGGCACAGAATTAGTACTTAGCAATATTGGCTTATCCAGGGTAGATACAAATGGGAGAAAGGGTATGATGATGTTTTTGGCCCTTGCACTGGTAAAACCACAAACTGGTCAACATACTTTGGTAAATTTTAGATTTCCTGTCCATTCTAGATATAGTATTATATATAATGCATGAATACAGTAGATATAAAAATACATCCCTTCATATGGGAAAAATAAGATTCTTTAAATATTAATATATTTTCTTAAAAAAAAAAAAGAAAAAAAAAGAAGAAAATAGAGAGAGAGAAGAAAATAACGCCATTAAAAAAAATCTCCATCAGATGTTGTTTGTTTGGTATCTGATGCTAACATTACACAGCACACAAAGAAGGACTATTTCTGTTCTATTTCAAAAGTACTTTTTGAAAGTCTGCTCTGGGAATGAATGAATATTCACTAAACCCAAATACACTGAGGGCCAAATTGTCAATGTCTTAAAATTCTATGCTAGGACTGTGTACATACTGTCTTTTGCATTCTCAAAACCAATGTTTGGATAAGAAGATTGGGTATTCAAGCATGAAGCTATCAATATTTGCACAAAAATGCCCATCTGTGTATGCAAAGCTAGATTTGGGTTCGTCTGTATACCAGGGATATTCACTTGAACCCAAATACTCTTTTATCCTGTATTTCAATTGTTGAAATCTCTGCCTTGACTAAAAAAAAAAAATACTAGAAGATAAAAGCCTGCTTTATTTTGTCAGTCTGCCCAATTTACTATCCTGCTCCAGGGGTGGCAAATATATCATGCCTTGCCAAAATGAAATAAGCATTCCTCCTTCTTCATTGAGACAACTGGGAGAGCAATGTGAAACTTTTGCAGACATGTATAACTCAAAAAGTGGCTTCATCCCACCCTGCATTTATGATTATTTAAAAGTGAGATAAGATTACAGTGACTGTCTCTGAGAGAACACAGGCACCTGGCATGTTGTACAACTCAAGCTTTAACTTTCAAACCAACATGTATGCATTGCTGAGCATGATCTTCAGGGGAACTCATTTCTGACTTTCTAACAATCAGTTAATCTGTCAAAGGTTTCAACTGACCCTGGTGCTTTAGCCAATCTTCTTGAAAATATCGGGTTTTGTGAGACTGTAGACTTTCCAAAATCCATAATATGTGTATCATGATGTTCTCTTTTATTAGTGAAGGTTCAAGGTGTCTTAATAGAGCAAAAGGAAGAATTTCTCCTAGATATACTATGCTTTAGTATCACCTATTTGTTCCTTACCTTTTGAAAAAAGAAAGAAAATAACAATGTTTTTAAATGAATGAATACAGAATATATTTATTTCATGAATATAATGTTCTTAAAATACTATTCATCCTCTCCACTCTCACCTGGCAGATTTAATGGCTAAAAAATAAAATGGACAGAAAATTACCAAAGGATCCTTACAAGACTAGATGAGAACATTTGTCTTTTCATTGTATATAAAGGAAGAAAATTAGTTAAACATACTGTGGCTTCTACAACTCAGCTATGTCATTTCAAGGCCCCTCTAAGCAAAATCTTCTTTTTTATCATAATTGCCTACCAACATTTTGACCTCAGCTAAAACTTTTCAGTGCAAATTTCAGTGAATTACCTTAGACTCAGGCCTCTGTGAGCTACTATTTAAATAACAGCTGAAAGATAAAAGCATCTCTTATAATCATATTATTTCCACACTGTAAGAATCTTTGTCCAGTGTCTCAGTGACTGTGCCAATTCTTGTTATATATTCATTTCATTGACAGGTATTGAATGTCTCCTTGTTTAAGACAGACACTACTGTAATTATATCACATACACAAGTGTCCCAAGTTCCTCTGCAGACAATGTTACTCAGACTGTAATTGGATTGCTGACACACAGGGCTGTGAGCCCAGGGAAGAATCTTCCTTGCCCATTGCCTAATAGGTTCCGCTGTTTCAAATGGGATCTCCTCGCACCTGTGCTGGGAGGTTTCGGGAACGTGCTGTCTTATCTATATGTCTGTTCTGGATGCTAGCTATGTATCTGCACAAAAACATTTTACATATGTTTTTTTTTAAAATGTGCTGAAGTTTGTCTTTTTAGCTTCTTCAGTATTGTAGCATATGTGCTATATTTTTCTACTGTTGCTATAGGAACTGTGTATTACTGAATAGCAGACAACATCTGGCAAACACGATATAAAAGAACATAAATCGGCACTCTTCAGCTAGGCTTGGGATATATTTGTACTTTTTCAAAGTATTCTTTGTTAAAAATAAATCTAATCAGGTTGTTTCCTATATAGAAGCTCATAATGTTTATCTGCCTGTTTTTCTTCACATGCTCCCTTGTTGTCAACTGCATCTCATTGTCCACTAGAAAAGAAGTTAATGAACCAAAGAAAAACACATATTACTTGGATGGATGCTGCACAGGACAATCCCAGAAGTAGATTAACAATAGGAGAAGAAAATTCAGACTTGTGAGTATTTTTATAAATCCAACTCAGCAGGCATGGCATAATATTGAAATAACTTTCCCTTTTTACTCTCTCTCTTGACTATTAAGTTAGCCTATCTCATTCTCACTTTTTCCCCAGCCCATTTTAAAGAAAATATAAATTCATGAAAGGAATTACGGCAAGCTACATGAGTTTCATTTGTAAAACTGGCAGGAGCTACATTACAGATAGCCTAAGTGTTTTCTTATCCATAAAGTTTCTCACCTAGGGGAAAAACTCTTTCTTTAAGTAATCATCTCAACACCCTTGTCATGTACACTCATGTCATGATATTTAGTGCCGCTTCTGTAAACGTAAATGTTCTGATTAAATAATGTATGAAAGGCTTAAGTCAGTGATACTTACAACAGTATTGATGTGTTATGTTCCACACATTTCTGTGTTACCTTCCTCTCAGAGACTATCTTAAAAATCCTTTTTTAGAAATACAGCTTCAATTATTTACAAGACTGAGATCTAATGAGCTATTTAGCACGATGAATTCAAAATTGCTTTAATTATTTGTAACCAAAGACATAGGGACATCTGACTGAAAGAAGTCCTGGGCTGCTGGTGTAAGTTACTATTTTTATCCCTGTTATCCCTTTGATCTCTATGCTTTCACCTTTCTTCTAACCCCTTTCTGTATTCATCTGCTCGGACTACTGCAGAGGAGCATAAGCTTGCTCTGCCTATACTTCATGCTCGCATGGCATGATCCAAAAGCTGTCTGGACGTCTCTACACTGGTCCCCAAAAGCAAAAAGGATTGCCAGTTGGAGAGGAATAGAGCTTTATCCATTTTCTATTAATTCTAGGCAGTCCAGAGCCCATAAGAGACTTGGCTTAGGGAAGCTCCAAGACTATGGCAATTTGTTTCAAAGGCTCAAGAAACTTTGAGCTTACTGAATTCATTAAATAAAATGTCAGCTTGAAACCACCTTTACTCTTTTGTGTCTCTTCCTGCACTTGAGGATGGAGTAGAGGAACTAAGAATACATAGATTCCACTGGAAACTTCCTGATCATTTGTACATTTTTTTGATTTTATTGAAAGTATAAAAACAACAAAATAATACATTCTGGGTATTTTTGTGCCATTAAACAAATGTAGTTTGAAACAAAACAAAACCAAATCGTCAAATATTTACATCTAAGTGACATAACAGAGGTCCTAAAGTATGAGATTTCATTACTAGACTTTCATCCCTCTTCCTCCCCTATCTCCCTATCTCTTTGTGATATCACAAACAAACCCATTATCCATCCTCTTCAATGACTGAAGGATGAAGTGACTTATCAAAATATCTTTCTTTGTGATGTTTACTGTTATCAATCAGTAGGCTTTTCTTCCATTTTCTTTGATTTAAATATAAAACTCTTGTTTTGAAGAGACATTATCATTCTGTGCTAGGCTTAAAATGTTTTTTTTTTAACCTATGGTTACTGAATAGAGTTTGTTTGTTTGTTTGTTTGTTTGTTTGTTTGTTCAGGTCTCGTACTTTTATGTTCCAGAATAGTATTTGTCTTTGCAATTTTATCTTTTCCTTTGTAAAGTAAAAACAAAAAGTAAACTTACATATTGAAAATGGTATTTTTATAATGGGAATAAAAACGTCCAAGTCATAGTCTTTACAAAAAGTAATTTTGCCATGGAAACCTGATGTCTCGATTCAAAATGAAAGAGACAAAAGGGGAAAAGAAGGAAGAAAAGAGTAGCCAAATACTGACTAGCAGTGAAAAGTTGACATTTGCAGCATTCAAATACACAAGTAATCATATTCAACTGCTAAGAACATGCTCTGCCCTATGCACAATTTTCAACTGCATCTACAAGTAAGAATAACAAGTCAGGCAGAAGAGTTGTCTTAGCATGGTTCAGACATCTTTAAAGCACTGCTTTGCATCCATTGTCACTAAAGCGTCATCTTAAGAAAACACATTGCTCAGAGTCTTCTAAAATACTCTGATCCTGGGGGACATGCTGAGGATTTGGGCCATTTGTCACACACAAATTTAGATTTAAAGAGCAGTTGTCAGTGTCATTCAGATTTGCTGGCTTGCAGGTTTTCTCCTTTTCTATGCAATTTGGTTCATTTGTCTTTGCAGTTCTCCCTTATTAAATAAGCAGTTGCATGGGTACACTTAATCTGCTAGATTCTGAAATTTCCCTTTGTGTTCATCTCAGTGTGCTCCCATGTTCTTTTTGCTCTTCTAATTTCAAAAATTACTATTTCGCTGTGCATTATAACTTCATTTGAAAACCACCACCAATTATTTTGCATTGATTATTGTCTAATTTGGCCAATTCTGACATCTCATCAGATGCTACATGCTGATAACTTTTCAAAGATTCCTCCATTAATATACACTTAATGGATAAGAGACGAGTGTAGACAGGATGTCTGAAGTTCTTTTATCATACAAAAGCATTGATTAAGTAGGCTGAATGTGAATGCACTGAAATGAAGATTAATCTATCATAATAATATTTTCATCCTCAGGAGGCAGGGTTAGCAATGAATTAAATGATAACCCAGATGACTTTAGTATCAAAATGACTTTTTGCATTTTACAAGTTATTTATAGCTCTGGTCATCACTGCATTTTTCTACTGAAAGCACACTCTAGAAGATCATCAATAGTGCCACTTAGAAGAAAGGAAATGAAAATGCTTACATAGTGTTTGTTGTCAACACATTCTTAAAATAACAGTTCTCCTATCAAAAACACCTCAGCTTTACAAACAGAAAACAGACTGTCCATCCAGGATCAGTCTCTTTCTTAAAGAAATATTTGATGATCAATGAGGATTGTAGTTTCCAGTTTTAATTATTAATATACAAAAGAATGATAAAGACAAAACCAAAAAGCAACATATCTTTATCCTCCTTAATGAAATCGTCAGCATTCAGTGCAGTTTTGCACACTGAACAACAATCTCTGGCAACATCTCTTTCCAGCCCAATATTTTTGCAGTCCATTTCCAGTATTCCTAATTTGTTTCCTATCTCCTTGCTGCAATGACTTGGATGACAATTAATACAATGAGGACTGCACCTTCTTAATTCTTTTTTTTTCTCTTTTGCTAGAAAAAGAAATCAAAAAGAAAGGTGAGAAGAGAAAATCATTATTATGCAACCTCAGAGTTTCTTCAACCCTTCTTTAAATGACTCATCATCTGAATGCATTTACAGCCCCAGGCTACTTTTTCTAATGCTTTTAGGAGATGCACTCAGAAAACACGTTCCATGATAGAGTACAGCTGCTACTCTAACACAAAACACAAAAGCTTAACAGGGTGACCATAGCTTATGTCACAGCATCAGTACAAGTCCTGCATCTCCTCCAAAGGTTATCCAATCAAATGTCCACATCAGATAAATGGGGACTATTATCCAGAAAATGAATTTCCCATTTCTCTCCTTGAAAATCATCCCAGAAAAATAGAAAATCCACCAAAAAATGAGATCTTTTTTGTCCCCACACTTTAGACCACAAGGGAGAGTTCAGACATTATCTCCTCACTACTTCAGTCCTATAAGAGGACTGATCAGAGATGGATCAGCAGCTTACTGAGATGTGGAAGGTCCTGAAACATAGCCAACAGAAGGTGAAAAAAGACATGCTGGTGAAATAGCCACCCTCGTGAGCATTCACACAGACCTTTGATCAGGATCTGAGAATACAGAAAGAAAAGTATAAGCCATTGTCACTCCGGGTGAAGAATCAGAACTGCCTAGCTGAGGCCCATAACAATTCCTCTGGAATATCCTCTGGAACATCATAAAAAGTGACCTATATCAGATATTTAGCAATAGATTAGGCCAAAAGGTCTATATTTATGTCAATTCTGATCATCAAACATAGTATAAACAGTGCAGAGGATCTGGAAGTGCTTCAGCTGATAAAACAGCTGTTTCGTGAAAGGCCGCTGCAGGGCAAGTTTGTAGATGTACTTGTCCGAACCTGAAAAGCCTGCAGATGCCCAAGTTCGGCCACTACAGCCTGCATGAGTGCAATTATCCACACAGTTCTCATGTAGTGCATCTCTCATTGGAATCAGCAACTCCTTCAAAATTTGCTTAAAAAGACATAGCTAGGCAGACTTATGGTATCTGCTATAGACAGCACCTCAGACATAGTTACTGAAGGAAAGTTAAAACTGGACCTTTGCTGATACCAGTTTAGATACCATACACTCAAGCTTCTTCATATTCACTATAAGTCTCAACAAAGAAGAGGGGAAAAGTTTGCAGTCCCTGCCTTCAATGCATCCTAATTTATACTCTCTTAAAACAGACATATAGATTCATATATGTTCATATAGATTCATATATGAATATAGATTCATATATGTTCCTGTTCAACTTATTCATTAACGACCTGGATGAAGGGCTGGAGTGCTCCCTCAGCAAGTTTGCTGATGAGACCAAACTGGGAGGAGTAGCTGATAGCCCTGAGGCCTGCGCTGCCATCCAGAGGGACCTGGACAGACTGGATGACTGGGCGGTGAGAAACCACATGAACTTCAACAAGGGCA
>JAVCKT010108054.1:0-24202 GCA_032273925.1 Rhynchotus rufescens
GCGGCTCCCGGGCGAGGCGAACTGCGACGGGCGCCGCGGAGCCCGGGCTTGGCGCGGCGTGAGGCAGCGCGGAGCGCGTTTCTCTGCTCAGTGACGAGGGGAAAACGTTTTCAGGCGTGAAAACCCCTCTCTCTCCGGGGTTAGTTAGAAAACTAACTCTGTGCGCGTTCGCTCGGGATAGCTCCCGAGCGCGCTTCCTCCCCGCTGCCCGTTGCCTGCAGCCCGTTTGCTGCCGCGGCGCCGCTCGCGCCCACTGCAGCCCGTTGGCGGAGGCGCCGCTCGCGCGCGGCCCTCGCTGATCCGCTGCGCTGCGGCGGGGCCCGGCCGGCCTCCCGCGGGCCCCGGCGCCCTGGCCGCGTTTGCCCGGCAGCCTCACGTGGAGGCTGGGAACGGCCCGGCGGGCCGAGCACCTAGCGGGGACATCTCGGAGCTGCTTTAGTGGCGCTACGTGCGTGCGTCCCGCTGGGCGCTTAAACCGCCCCAGAAACCAGCTTCTGCATTGAACTGGCGACTTGTCCCTTCTAGATATGGCTTAGGGCGCTGGAAGCCTCCGGGATATCTTTTTAAAGGTTGGCTGATCTTGGGAATGCTGTAATAAGATTTCAAAGATGATTTCCAGGCCTATTTGTGTATTGTTTATATGAATTCTAAGCATTTTTTGTTGGATTTTTGGTCTATTTCTGGAGCTGGGTAATTGCTGCTTGATCTGGTGTGGTCCTAGCAGATAGGAGATTCTGCTTCAGTTGCTGAAGGATTAGTAGGAGAGCTTGGCTGTTCCAAGGAGAGAGGGGAAATTCGGTGTGAGTTTCAGTGACCTCTGTTTTATGACTTTTCGTACTACAGAGTTTCTGAGCTTGATGAGAAAAGATGCTATCTCATAATACAGTTGTAACCAGTTGTTTGACTTTCAAGGAAAACAAACAATGTCAAAACCATACACTTAGGTATTTTTGTGCCAGTATTCTATAGGAGTTGGGCTGGAAGGTCAATACGTGTCACATTGATACTGACATATTGACTCTGTCCTCGCTAGTTGGGTCCACGGCAGCAATGACAGAGCAGCTGAGGAATTTTTCTCTCACAGAGGCAGTTTTACTTATTTCCAATACCTGCATTTGCCCAAGTCAGTGCTTGAGTATGTGTATGAATTAAACCCCTTCCTCCTCTCCTCACCATAAAAATGCTACATTTCAATAGGATTCTAGTAATTCATAGAAAATATCTCTTTCTCTCTCTCTCTCTCTCTCTCTCTCTCTCTCTCTCACTCATATTTCAGTGAGGTAAGCTATTTTGAATTTAGCTTTTGTCATGAGTATTGTTGAAGATATACAACACCATTAAGAGTGCTTCTTCAGAGATATTCTGTAAATCTTGTAGAGTATCTCAGTAATTCTGTAAATAGATGTTAGACAGTCTTCCTTTGTCAGACCATATCAAGAATTTAAAACATCTCAGTGTCGTTATTTTAATATTAATTAACTTCGTCCAGCAAAGGAGGAAGGTTAATGTGTATGTGAGCAGCAGTCACAGTATATTATGCAGTAAATAAATTAATCTTTGTAGCTGTCCAGATAGTCATTTTTTTTTAAAGAGGCAGGCTGAAGCTCGTAACCAAACAAATGTGTTATATGAAGATGATGAAGATTTTCTGTTTTGCTTTGATATATGCTAGTTATACTTTCCTATAAGTATTTATGAATGTTTGAAAGATTCTGAGCTTGCTCCAAAGTCCCCCTGTCAGTCTCTCTGGTATTACAGTCTTATAGTCCTTTATTTATTTATTATTAGATTTTCTGTTTGTGGTAAAAGGCATCTATAAGCCTTGGAATGAAGCTGAAAAGTTAAATTGACTCTCCTCTTAAGTAATGAATAATGTAAATATAAACTTTCTTTCTGTAACTTCTCAAGCATTTTGCTTGTCACAGTAATAGCTGAAATATTTCCTGTAAAAGCTGTGACTATTGTAAGTGATCTTTCCATATCAATGAAAGAGAGGTAATTTAATAGGAAAGCACAGCTTCAACAGAAAGCACCTCAGATGCTTAACTCCATGTCTCCTCCTTACAGCATGTTGATCTGGATTATGTAGAAGCTCATAGTGGTTCAGTGGTAATAGAATATTATTTTTTGTAGTTTACATTATAGCTGCTGATTTAGGAGAAATGTAAGGGCAAAATACATCATCTTTTATGTGGTCCTTCTAAAATCTTCAAACTATCCAACAGATATTTATTTATGTCTGAAATGAATGTAGGTGACTTATTAACTTACATTCTGGAATACTGGATTTATGATACTGCCAATAACCTTGTTTCTATAAAAACAAAAAGCAGGAAATGCTGCGGTTCATCATTTCTGCATATGCTGACCTTGTACTGTGTGATTTGTGTGAAAGTTTATATTTGAAGATGTGTATGCTGAATCTTGCTGTAGACTTGATATGTAGTTCAGATGCAAGAACACCTTTGTAGAGAGTTCTGTACTTTTTGCAGTTGCTGCTCGAGTTGATGGCTGGTAGAGACATCACAAACACATTAGGGGGTAGAAGTTTCAACTTGTTATACAAGAATACTTGTAAAAGCTTGTCAGTTTGGGATCCGTGCGTCGGTTTGTGGAAACTTCACTGTTTTATGGCAGAAATGCACTGCTTTGGGCAGCAGGATAGGAATGGAGGGAGAGGAAGAATAGTTAAAGCAGAGCTTGCTGGAGGTGTGACCCTCTTTCTTCCCCGAAACGGTAATGTTCTTGGCACATCTGTCTATATTCAAGTAGACATAATATGTCTAATATACTAGCTATTTACTTTAGCTATATTTAGCTAAGGTAAAAATATAAAATTGTATGATTTAACCAAGTTCATAATGCTGGATTTTTTTCCTACCCTCTAGCTGCTTAAATAAGCCCACATTTTTTTTTTTTTCTCTCTCTCTCCTCTCCTTCCAGTTTCAGCTGAGTGGATGAATTTTGCCTCCTACCTTTCCTATGGATTTTTCTAAACACTGTGGCCTGAAAGTATTTTTGGAAGAGGGTCACCCTCTGCGATGTCTGATTTTTATCACTTTCAGTTATTGCAAGTGGAAGGGTTCTGCTTAAATGGCTTGATCTGGTATGGCAGTTTCTTTGTTCCTATGCAAAGTAAATAGATTGTAACTAACTAATCTGGAGCTTTCTGTCTCGTTGCATTTAGTGATACTAAAGGTTCAGTCTTCGCTGTCACTGAGAGGAGCCTAGGTGCTCTTTGCTAAGATACCGTGGTAGGCCTGTGCCGTGCCCCAAACTCAAGCACATAGTCAGAGATGCTTTTTAAGATCTCTTTTCCCTTCTATATGGTGGATTTTTTGGTGTGCTTGTGCATTTGTTGTGGTGGGGAGCTGGAGTAAAGGTAGCGATGCAGCTGCTGCTGCACGAGGCCAAATGGGCCCAAGTGATGGGCCAGGGTGGCTGTGGGAACGTTCCTGTTGCCTCTTGCTGACTTAAGGTATTTGTGAAACTTGACCTAAGTTTGTTTAAAATATATATTAGAAACTGCCACATAACCTTTTTCTAAACAAACTTTTAAAGCTATTTTTCAGCAGCAGTGGCGATAGAGAAATGATCTGCCTTGAGTTCTGGAGTTTCTAATGCAAATCTGTGTTAACAGTGTATTCTCTGTCATCGTCTTTCGCTTTTTATCTGCTCTGCTCTCACTTCAACCTCTAGAGTTACAGTTTGCTCTTTAGACTGAGGCAAAACGGACAGAAACCTTTTAAGAGGGTTTCGTTACGTGAGCCTGGGTGATGGGGGAGTGCTGCGAAGTGGCGAGTTGCTGCTGCCGCCGCTTCCCCCCATGTGCTTTCCTGGGAAGCTGAGCACGGCCTGAGCACTTCCTGCTTCCTGGTGCTCTGGCCCGAGAACCTGGGAATCTTGCTTTGTAGGGAATCGTCTTGATTTATTTTTCTTTTTAATTTCTTTTCTGGAAGATAGCGTGGTTTTTGTTTTAAGATCTGCAGTTTTCTTTGTCCTGAGAGGAAAAAAAATGTATTGAAGAACAGCAACTGTTTACTTCATGCTTAAATGTTTCCCAATTTCAAATGATTCTTATTTTTTAGTATCTGATTAAATGCTTTTCTGATGGTGTTAAAGTTGGAGATATATTAAGTTTATTAAAATACCTAACAGACCAAGTTGAGTGAAAGCTTTTCCTGATAAACTGCTTCTGAAAGATCAGCAAAAATGTTTGACAGAATATTTCCAAAAGCACAGCATGATGTGTCTCAGGTTAAATGGACATGGGTCTGATCCCAATCTCTGACACTTTCACCCTGTTTTTCCTAGAACACACCATGATAGAGATTGTCTTGATTCATGGCTGTCTGGAATCATAACCATGAACAACAGCCTTCTGGAATATTACTTTAGTGTTAGATGTAAATTCCATTGTGATGGAATGATTCCTAGTATACATGGTTAACCAGACTAGACCTCTGTTCTAATGTGGTGTTTCTCATCTATAGGTTTCACACTTATTTATTACTGGTGTGTATTTCAGCTCCCTCTAACCAGCTCATCCAGGGTCACTGTGGAAGTCAGTGGCCAGACTGGGAATAGAGTTCCAGAGAAAAAGACTGTGTCCCCTAGATCATACTGACATCTAATGACACGTTTTCTGAGCTCTCTGCTCTCCTTTCCTACATGTCCTGTCATCCTGCTTTTGAGCAAACTGAAATGAGTCTTTGCTTGGCTGTCAGCAACGATGAGCAGGTCCCTTTGTGAATTGTTGGTTAACCCTCAAGGGTAGGCAATTAAAACTCTGTGTTTTAACCCACTGGTATGCATTTCTTTTCCTTTCTTATTTTGGTGAAATACTGTATTGCTACCCTGAGGGTTGTCTTTGTTGTGTGGCTGTTGTGCTTGTATCTTCAGGAGTGGTTCTCCCTGATACTGAGACGGCTTAGTAGAAATATCTATAGTATTGGGAGGGGAGATCTAGTTTAAAAAGATCCCAGTTTGAGATTTTTTTTTTTTTTTTGAACAAGTTATCAATGTTTTCTTCCAGTTCTACTACCGATAAATGCCTGTAAAAATACTTTAATAATTTAGTTTTCTTTAAAAGGGAAACGTTAAAGGTCATGGCAATAGTATCCCCATTACTTGCAGGTCATATTTACCTGGCCTATGTTTGAAAGAATATACAGCATCTGAAACGTGGCAAAACTTGTGTTGACCTCTAGTTAATGTAGAATTTACTGACCGTGTGAAACTTATCTTGTTTGAAAGACAAGTATTTGTTTATTATCTGCTCTTCTGTAAATCCAGAAGATACGTAAATTACTGTGTTTTTGACTGAAAATTCTCCACATACTAAAGAGCAGCTCCAATAAGGTGATTTCCAGAGCTCTGAAGGTAGAGCAGATGCTCCAGTCAGGAGAAGTGGGGGCAATGAGATTTGCATTAGGTTTCCCATGAGGGCAATTAGTTCCTACATGCTGTGAACCTAATGTCCCCCTGCCCATCCAGCAGTTGTGCCTTCTGGCTTCCAGCAAGGTCCCTTTCAAAGGGAATGTAGTGCTGTCTGCTAATGTTCAAGATCAGAGCTAGGAGCTCCTGCACTGGCATCTTCTGCTCCACACGGGCTTGTTCACACCTTTTCCAAACCTTTAGCTTAGATTAAGTGGGAGTCCAGGTTTGGTCCTCTTGCAAGAATTTGCTCAGAGTTGCAGCTCTCTGTTCTTATAGACTCTATGGAGGAAGAGCAGGGTTGTGGTGTAGAGATGTCCTGAAGACAGGGTTCCCTGTGTGCTTTAAACGGGTATCCTGGGCAGTGGGAGGAACAGGGCAGGATCTCTCTCTTCCTTGCTCCTTTTGCCTTGTGTACAAGAAGGCATGAAATGAAACTCTTTAGGCCACCCTTATCTCTGACAGACTGCAATGCAGATATTCTTCAGTGTTGTCATTTTAAGAGTGCGGTGTGCCAAGACAGTGTAGAAAAGATTGGATGACTGAAGTGTTTTAGATTTCTCGCTGCAAATTGACATGCAAGCTGACATTCACACCACCTTTTTTTGTGGAAAGAAGGCAGTCAATCCCATTGGAACTAGGTAACAAAATATTTCGTATTAAGACATTTACATCTGTGCAAAGTTGGGGGATGATTACATGTCCGGCTACACTAAGTACTATAAACTGACATACACCAGTATTCTCAGCAGGTTGAGTAAGGAGACACTGGAAAAGTGCCTAATTCAGGTGAAACAGGGCAGTTCCAGTTGCTGGAATGGGTAATGGAGCCCTAATATCTAAATGTTGCCTCCAGCTTCTGCTGCAGTTCGGTTGTCTGTGACCCTAGCAGAGCTCTGTGGAGTGATGAGAGGTTCACTAGATTGGAAAGGAAAGGATCATCAGTCAGTAAGGAAGCTCTTTCCTCTTCCTCCTCTACTATTTATAACATGGACTTTCTTTTCAGAAGCCAAAAGACTTCTTTGGCTCCATTCAAAACTAGTCACTAATTTCAGTGTTATTGTTGCTGGTCAGTGACTTGATTTTAACAGAAGAAGGATGGATGACTTTTCCCCTACATAGGGACCTCAAAGACACATTGTTTGATTTGGGCATCTTAGTCATTTCTCCGTGGAATTGGGAAGCATGAGGTTAAAGGCTAGAAAGCAGCATAGCAGTAGAATTAGCAAATGTGAACTGTTTTCTGGTACCCTTATTGCTGTTTTCTGGAGTGGTACTACCTTGATTGCACATAATTTCCACCCAGAAGAACCTCTTGAGTCAAGTGTTTTTTTAAATTTATCATACCATTTAAAAAAAAAAAAAGAGAGAGATCAGAGATTTTGTAGCATCATCCTTAATCACCTCGCTCAGTTTGTTTCCTTTCTGCAGTGGAAACCTGGACTCGCATCTTTGGCAACAGAGGGAGGCAGGGGGAACTGGAAGGTTTAGGCCGAGAATTGCCCTTCCCAGAACTTCATGGAAAAGATCCTCATGACAACCTCTCTTTCAGGTGTTTGCTTTCTGTATGTACCCCAGTGTCAGTAAGCATTCTAAGAGCAAGGGTCAAAAGATGCGTGTGTGTGTGTAAAAATAAATGCAAGTTTGCTGCCACTATCAAGACCTTTTGTGAAACTGGCATTTCTAAGACTGTGAGGGGTCTGTACTGTCTTTTCTCAAAAATCTTGTCTATTTTCTGTAACTAATTATATAAAACTAATGAAATTTATCATTCTATTCTAATTAACTGGTGTATACCTATATTTGATCTTGAAATCATATTGGCAGCACTGCAAATTTAACTGTAGAATTAGTCTCTAGAACACTCACGCGTACATGTTGTAAGAGGAGCGGCACTGCTGTGTCTTCGGCCTGTTCTTTAAGCTTGTGGTTAAGTTGCAGCATGCTCAAGAGCAGTGGCACGCGGTGTTGTCCAGGTAAACGTGCTCAAGCTCGTGCTTCCCCCTGGAACCTCCGCAGAAAGCTCGTATGCTCTGCTCCGTGCTTGCTCAGAGCTGCATGTATGGCAGTATTTTACAGATACACTATTAGTAAAGGTTCACAGTAAAGCTATGGAGAGAACAGTAATGGCTTCAGTATTTTGAAATCAAGTAGCAATTAAATTCCTATGTTTCAAAGTTTGCTGCAAACAGGAAAAGTCTTGTGCCTGGGCACCCCCCTTATAGCCCCTGCAGACCAATGCTGCGGGGAAGAGAACTGCTTGTGTTTCTAAGTTCCTTTGAACCCACAGTGTGGCCTGCCGAGGAGCTAGAAAGTGGAGCCACCAGGAAATTTGGGAACTTTTATCATGTATGCTAATTTCTATAGGAACTTGATCAAAATGGGTATCTGACCATCTTGAATAGACAAATAACCTGAGCTTGAGGGAGTTGTTACTTCCTAGGCAGCTGTGGCCCAGACCAATCTAGGAATTACTAATAGTTGCAGTTGGCATTTGTGACAATGAACAGCTGCCCATCTTGACTGCTGTGTTAGCTTAGCACTATGCATAAGTAATACAGTGGTCCTTAACTATATGTGTGTATTCTTAAATAAGAGTTGGGAGCCAAGCAAAAACATAGGTTTTTGATCTTGTGACTGAACCTCTAGTGAAACCCTTGCACAACTACATGGTGTTCTCTGTGAGTTAGTAGCCAGCTCTTGTGGTTCTGTCAGTTTATAGGGAAATGAGTGGGTGAAAAGTAAGCTGGAGATCTACGAGATAATAAGAGTTGGAGAAAGGTGGTGATAAGAAGCAGCAACCCTGAGCAGAACTGGAAGAAAGGAGCTGGAGAAAAGGGAGTGAAACCTTAGAGAGAACAGAGATGTTTTGGAGAGGGAAACAGAAGTGCACATGGAGCCCTGACAGGGCAAACGAACTGGGAGACATTTCACAGGGTGCCTGCAACAGGAATGTCTGGGAAAGGTGGCCCTTGTAGAGCTTGAGGGAAAGGAGGATGCAAGATCTCCTGGTGGTGAAGCTGGAATTAAGGCAAGATCAAGATCTCTGAGGTCTAGCAGAACTTCCACGTGTTATTGTGCAGTACGAATGCAGAATAGTTGGATGGCTAGGCTGCTTCTGCCTAGCTAGTGATGTTTTGGTACATGCTGATTTGTGAAATGCCAAAAATGAGGAGTTTCTATTTGTGATTTTAAAAAACCCTAATTCAAAAAAAACACAACAGTGACAGTTGTCAAAAGCAGGAATGCAGGGGTTTTTTCACCTTTCATATGTCTAGGCCCTTTGATCTACAAATAGCTATACCTCAGGAACTGTAACATCTTGCGAAAATATTCACTTTGCTTGTTTCTACTTAGTGGGGCATAATTCAGCTGCCTTTATCATTGTAAAAGAAAGACTAATGAATAAATTGAGGTTTTTATGTTACTGCTTGCACAAAACTGGCATTAAATGTCTCTGTGATCTTGGAGCCAAGTTTCCTTTACAGTCTCAAGTCGCGCAACTGGTAGGTAGATAAACTGGCTTGGAGCAGAGCCAAGAATAGACGGAAGGATGAGGAGTGTTTGTTTATTTTATCGTATTTTTAATTTTTTTTCCTGGTAATAACTGAATCTTTAAATTAGTGATGCAGAATGATCCATGCAAAAGATCCCTTCTGGTTGTGCTCATGGGACCCGCTGCACTTTGCTTCCCCTCTGTGGGGAGAACAGAGCTTGCGTCACGGGAGCTCGTACCTGAGCACAACAAGCCCATTTTCATGGACTGGGCCCAGTAAGACAAACGATACGGCGGCCTCTGGATTTCCAAACACTCCCTTATCTACCCAAAGTGATGGTGCACAGATTGATGATTTGGTCAAGGTACAAAGCAGGCCTGCGGATCTTGCCTTAAAGAAACCTTTAAAACTATTTCTTTTAGTTGAAACTACAAATAATCAGTGGAGACAAGCATAAATGCAATTGAAGTCTTCATTGCAGCTGCAATAATTAGCCAAGCTTTTGGCCTTTGACTATAGCAATCTGTTTGTCCAAGCTTTCCCCAATTTTGCCTGCAGTTTTAAAAAGCAAATACATATAACTTTGTTCTTATTTTCCTTCTAAACTCATGTTCGAAAACAAACATGTCCCTCCTGAAGCGCCGCTGTCTGCTTCGCTGTGTTTCCGAGCCTTGTTGTGATAAGGTCTGCGTTTTGATACCTTGAAGGAAATGGGAAATGACACAATATGGGTCTTGCACTGTTACTCCCTTTCCATGTTCAAATAAAGCACATTTTTATAACCGAGAGGGGGAAAGGTGGCTGTCAGGAGGATGCTGTTAGCGTAGCTAACTCCTACTGTGGCAACCTGTGATAAGGAGTTGTTGGGTTACCATATACGTCACAGCAACTAAAATGATCTATGATTTTTTGAGTAAATATGTTCAGCTACTTCAGTTTAACTCCGTGAATACTTTAGTTGCTATGAATGAGCAGTCAGGGTATATGTATTGAGAACTGTGCTATTCAGTTGAAGTTTGTTTTGAATTTTGTGCAGATGATTGGCTGTTTTAGTCCAGGTATTTTAAGATGGTAGATGAGAGTTCTTGTACAAGTGTTGCCCTTTTCTGTCTGCAATGGTCAAACAGAGACAGCTTGATCCTGTATCAAATACTATACAAATAGTATTTGAAATATAAATTCAGCTGACTATAAAACTGTCTGTGATTTTTTTTTTTTTTTTTTTCCAGCGTACTATTATTAGACTGGAGTTCTTCATTTGTCCTATGTAGACTGGGCTGAAACCAGCTGTGTTTCCACTTCCAGGGTTTTATCTTCTGACATTTTAGCGGACTTAAGGCTCAGTCACCTTAGTCATGGATTCTGTATCCTGTTGCCTGTAAGCTTAATGTGGCAGGTAATTCCATGGGTAATATTGCTCTTCTGCTTTTACTTACCAGTTGGGCCGCTTTCAGTGCCCTGCATAAAATTAACCTGTTCAGAGAAGTATTTCCTCAAACAGTGCGTTAGTAAAATACCAGGGCTGGATTTTTTTTCATGCACATGCTTTCCCTGACTAGATTTCAAACATTTCCTGGAAACTTGTTTTTTCATTTTGCTTGTTACATCTGCAGTGTAGTTGCCTAATGCTCTGGAACGTGTTTATGAACCTCCTTAAAGAAGCAGACCTTGCTTCTCTGATACTTAAAATGATCCCATTTTTGAAGGGCTGATACTATGATACAAATCCTCACAGTAAGAAGTAAAATGAATCTAAGCCATCTTTAGTGATCCCAAATGTTTTTCTAGTGATCTTTAGATGTTATAATAGCTTTAGATGTTATAATAGCGATTTATCTGTGTGCTTAAGATGTTTAGGTCCTGTTTAAAGCTCTTTCAGAATGGTGTGTCTTTTCCATTGGCCTTAAAATCTGCATATTTCAAAGACTTTGCAATGACAGTAAAAAAATTTACATTAATACAAGCCTAGAATGTCCTAAGTGTAACCAAAAAAAACCACCCAAATTCTTGATCTCTGAATGCGTTACATTGCCACTAAAGCATTCCCAGAGTTGAGCAGTGTGGATGCACTCTTTCCACTTCCTGTCTTTTTTCTTTAAATTTATATCCTCTAGCAAAGCAGAGAAAATTGAATTAGGAGTTTGTAATAGGAAGAGAGTTTTAAACTGGAGTTTAAATCTGGAGTAGATTTCTTATGTCATGTTAATTTTGACTTCAAGTTGTAAGGCAAGCAGCGTGATCACAAATGGGCCTGTGACTAGGACAGCCACCAAAGTGATGAGAGGTGCTTAGTAATCCCTGATTTAATTTGCTGCTTCCTCCTCCTCTCCTAGTCTGAAGCACAGGTGATGAGTGAGAGGTTTCTTAGTGGGATCACAGGGAAATGCTTCATAGTAGGTTGGTGATGCTGATTTTCTCTGTGTGAAAATATTTCCTTTTGTGAAGAAGGGAATTTCTTCTTTCTTGAGCTAGTGCAGTGAAACCTTGCACGTTATTTCCAGAACTCTTAGGGACTGTTTTATTGCAAGAGAAGATGTTGATGCTTCAAGTTGCAGCCTAAGTTCAGAGTAAAGCATGTGACTTCAACCACAGATCTTTTGCAGCTCTGCATGTACCTGTGTTGCCTCCCTCCCCCAAGTAAGGAGCAGCAGCTCTGTAGCATTTCATTGGCTTTAGCTGTTAATTCATGTTAAAACCTTAATTTCTCTTCAGAGCAAGAGAATCCAAGCAAAAATTTGAACTCTCACTTTGAACTCATGCATGGATAGTACTATATATTCTTTTTAATCTGGTATTTTAACAAATGCTATATCATTTTATGTTTCATTAAAACCCATCTAGCTGTTAGTAATTAATGTTTGGCAAAACTATTTTCTAGAAGTTTGTTGAAAAACAGTAATGTGATAGAATCCGAAGTATTTACATGGAGAGGTGAAAACTAAAATTTTGCCTAAGGACTTATTTGAAGATTGGCAGAAGATTGCTGTAATGAAAAGCTCCTTTCTTAAGTTTCAGAGGAATATCTTTTCCTGTCCTTCTCCATCATGTACACAAATGCCTTCTTTTGGTTTTGATAGTGTCTTAAGCAGGGTCATCTTTAACTGACCATACTAGAAGGCTTTCATTTCTGGTAAACTGGTGTTGAACAGAAGTATTTTGGGAAATCCCAACAGAAAAAGGAGGATGCTGTGGCAGCCTGTGCGTGCTGCTCTCGTGAATGTGGAAACTGCAGTAGTCAGCAAATGCTGCCTGGCTTTCCTGACTTGTGTGTGGAGCACTGCTCGTTTTGGTAATGGATACTCAGCTTCTTCCGGCCTTGAAAGAGGGTGGGGTGAAAGTGCAGGCTGCGAGTCTTCCCTAGGCAGCTTGGCCTGCCTTAAGTCTCGGCTTAGTAGGGCAGATGCTGAATTAGTGGTCTGTGCGGTTCCCATTCGTTCTGGTATGTAGGCATGTCAGCTGTCTTAATGACTTTCTGGCTTCTTAAGGGTTTCGTGACTTATTAAACAATTTTAATCTAGCAAATCTAGTGTCTGACTGTTTACTATATGACTTGAATAACAGGAATAATCAGCCCTAGGTTGGACCTGTTCAGTGTTCTCCTTGTCTGTGTTAGTGCAGCTTTACAGCATAGCAGTCCATTCGTGTGTGATCGAGTGTCTGAAGCTGTGACGTTTTTTCTATCTTTACATTTTGTTTTCTTTCACTATCCTTGCACAGAAGTTAAATTCAAGCTTTATTAGAAGATTTTTAGTAGATAACTACTTTAGCAGCTGTCTTATGCATAAGGTGTTTTATATGAGATTTCCTCTGTGTGTTTCTTTATATGTATTGCTTAAAAATCTATCCTGCTTTAGATTACTACTGATTTTGATTCTGTTTTTAAACCCTCATATAGATTGACATGAGACTGTCAAGATTTGGACAGCATGCATTGAACTATTATGATTTTCTTCATAAAACACCTTGACATCTTGAAATCAAAGAGGAAATCTTAGTTAAGGCAGAACCGATTATTTGATCTTTCCAAGCAGGAGTACATGTGCTTTAAGAAAACTAACTCGTCATTTACATTTCACTTAAACCCAAGTAAAGCTATGGCAGCTTGGAAATAAATGGAGTTAACTTTAAAATTGTGGATGTGTCTGAATCCAGTACAAAGAGTGAGCAACTAATTTTCTTCAGAAAGAAGGAAAAGCCAAAAGACAGGCATTGGGTGAGTTAAGCTGGGGTAGAGTTGCAACTGGAAGGCAGTTTTTGCCTAAGTGAATGTGCCAAGAGCAACAGGAATCAGTTCTAACAGAAGTAAGCTCTGCTTTATCAAATCCACACCTTAAAAGGGACTGGAGGAGCCAGACCTCTCTTTATTTGCACATGTAGAGAGTTGTTCTGCTTAAATATAGTGGAGCTCTAGAGTTAGTAATTTAAATGTTAAATTTGGAAAGTGATTAACAGCTTTTGGAGGCTTGGTGTTTTGGGAAATAAAATTACTTTTATGGATACTTTAGTATGAGTTGCAAAGCTTTTGAAACAGTTGTGAGATATGAAGGGGGAGGCAGAGGAGCCATCTAGAACAGAAGTTGCTGATGATCTTCACTTTCTTTAAAAATGTAAATCCATTTTGATCAAGGTGTTAGTGGGAACAAATTTACGGAAGACTCCGCTTATCAGCCATTTTCCCCTAAGTAATGTACTTTATCCTGGCTGTGTTTGGTGTTGAGTGCCCAGGATTGAATGCGTTTGCATCAGTAATTTGAAGTTGGAAGTATGTATGAGTCTAAGAACATCAAAGCTCATTTAATTTTCTGAAAATAACAAAATTAGTTGATGTTTTTGAAGATAGTGAGTTTTTCCATCTACCCTAGGTAAAGCAGTAGGCTTTTTGGGGGAGGGGAGGCTATGTTTTTAAGGACTTTTTTTATATTCTGCTCAATTATGCTTCTGAAAAGATGATATTCTGTCAAAGCTGGTTAGCTTCATTGCAGACTACGGTGGAAGAAAAAATGAATTAAGGAAGTTCCAGGAACCAGTTATAAAACATGCTTGAAAGCATGAATTCACTTAAATCACTTAATTAATTCACTTCCTTACCTTAGTGTATTACAGTGTTCAAAACACTGGAGAATTTTGTGAGAATCTGTTGATAAATTGAAGTAAAAGCTTGCTGCAGAAGCATATGCAATTGTTCCAGCAGTTCATATTAAAAGCAGAGTACAAAATGGGTATCTTGGTGAGTTTTGTGTTGTGACGTGGATGAGGAACTGGGTTCTGGTGTTTTTCCAAAGTGAAATAGTAAAGCTTGCAAAACATCAGACTCGGAGGTTTTTGTAGAAGCAAATGGTTTTTATTTTTGGTTAGCCTTGAAGCTTGTAGTTTGAGTTTGCAGAAGTTTATTTCTGAGAGTGGAGAGGAAAAGAGACAGGTCCTGGCGTGGCTGAAACTCTGGAGCTGGTTCAACATTTGTCATTTATGGTCTGTTTTTTTTGTCTTTATCTTTGTTGCATGCATGTGTTTCAAGTGTTTTCCCTGGTTGTTCTTCACTGCAGTAAACAGCAAGGTAAGTGTGGAGGACAAAATATTTCTGTATTTAGTGTCTATATCAGATCTGTGAGGGAACTTTTTGGGGGATTTGACTTATTTTCAGCAAGCACAGCCCCTCAAGGAACACTTACTCTCTTGTGAGACAAAAGTGTCTTGCAAGAGTTTTATGTCTAATGTTGCTGAAATCAACTGAATTTTTCCTGGAATAAATAGGAGGCAAAATTATACAGATGGATTGGAAATGCAAAGCTATCTTTTTAATTATACCCATGTCTATATTAAATACTTGAGTTAAGGGAGCCTTGCATTCATAAAACATTTTGAACCATATTTTACTGCTAAGGAGCTACTGCAGACTACTTGGTTTTATTTTCTGTAATATTGAATGAGATAAAAATGTGAAATGTAGTAGTTGTATTACAGTAGGTGAGAGGATATCACAGTAATTAAATTACATATACCTACCAAATAGTATGGCACACTTTGCGTGTTGCAGATTCACTGTCTTGTCATGTTTTCAGAATGGATAGGATTGCTTGTTTTATTTGTGGGGCTACTATTAACATCAGTGTAGATGGAGTATCCTTGAATCTGATGGTAGGTTAGCAGTATGTCTCCTAGAAGGCTCCTTACCTTTAATGATGAAATCAATTTGTGAAGCAGTGTGGAGATACAGAGGAATGTCATCTTTTTCGCTTTTTATTGAGCTGCTTGGTGAATAAGTAAAACTAGAAGGAGGTGTTCAAGATTCAAACAAGCAAAACTGTTGCCCTCTCCTCAGCAGTTAAGGTATTTATGCTCTGTGGTAAATTAGACTTAAACTTGGCCTTGTACCACTGAATTTTACTGTCCTTTATGTGAAAAAAAAAAAAAAAACAAGTACTGCCTTCAATAAGCTGATGCAAAACTTCTGGTCAACTATCTAGCTTAGCATGCTGATCATAATTTTTTGTTGGCAACTCTTTCAAATGTGAGCTGACCTCTGTGCAGCCCTCAGCTAGAATGTTGTTTTAAAGTTAATGCTAGTTATCTATGTGTGACCACCTCTTTTGCTTATGGGAATGAAAATGGCATATGCTGCTCTATGCATAAATACAAGTAGTTACTCTTTGTGTAATACCCGGTAAAACAGATTGCTAAGTAGGAGAATGAAAAGACTGTTTGTACTTACGTGGTGACTTGTATCATGTAAATCAGTGAACATTACTCTTACTACCATTAAACTTCTCCTGCATTTACAATTAGCTGTGTTATGTACAAATGACACCGTTTCCCTTGCTGTCTTTAAAAACTAGACATGTCCGTTGCTTCTGGATGGCTCTTTGGTAGAAGACAGGATAAACTGCAGGCGACAAGTGCCTTGTACATTTCCTAGCTTAGTTCACGTAGCTGAACCCTTAGCTCATGTTGAATTCGCCTTGGGCTTGAAGCAAAGTGACTGAAAATGTGGGGTGCAGAGACCGGTCCCAATTGGCAGCCTGTAGTGCAAGGATAAAAACTCTTGATCTCCTACTTAGCCTTTCCTCTTGTGTTTATAACATCTACCTGGGAGTAAATAGTAAATGAGTCCCCTCGGGAGGAGGCAGAATGCTATGAATCAGATTGGCATAGGACTGAATTTCTCAATGCCATACCGTACTCTCTACTAACTTTATTTAACTGTTTTCTGCTTTTTTTTTCTGCTTTTTTTCTGCTCCCATATTCTTAACAATTTGCTGGCAGAAGTCATGTAATCCTGTTTGTCCCATACACATTTCCCTTTCTATAATTGTTAAACAAAGAGCTGTATTTTTACATTGCCCAAATCAGTGATCTTGGGTGTTTTTTGAATGTAACGGTCCATCAAACTGCTTCGTAAAACGGCCTCAGACATAAGGATTGCAGTTTATATTAAAACAGAGACTTTTTGGTTTAATAAAATCTCTCTGTGAACTGTGACGCATATTCCATTTTATTTAGGCCTGGGGGAGAGTGTCTTTTTGTTGTCAGGGCCTTTGGGAGCTTAAGGCTTTTTGTGTTCCCTTCTTAGTTTTGATGTCATTCCGAGTAACCATTTTCAGCATCACATTAAATAATAGGAGTATCTAAGTGCACTATTCCATTCCTGTCTGCCTAGCAAATGCTTAAAAAAAGAGTTGACAGTTTTGCTAATTTTGCAGAGCAGGAAATTATGGCCTATTTCTTATGCTTTGCACCTTACTTCAAAGCCTAGAGCAGGAAGAGCTGTTTGGACTCCCCGGACAGGTTCCCAGATGCCAGCACAAATAGCCTTTCTGCATCTTTGTCATTTGTGAGGAAACTGGTGTCTTGTCACCCTTGGAAGAACTCAATGGTCTACAACCTCCTTATAATGTGATTTACAACTTAAATATTTGAGTGGATTACTTAAGCCTTCTCTTCTTGCATGTAATATATTTAGGTCAGTGATAGGCCTTTCACCTCCTTTGTTATCTAAAGCTATTTCTGGGAAAATCTGACTGTTATCCCTGGCATTCAGTATTTTCATGCTTGCAGTTTGTTCCCTTTTACCTAGCCTGGGTTTGGTGGTATTCCCTTGATCTGTGAACTTCACAGCAGCGTTTGTGACAGCTTCTTTGCTGATCCAACGTGCAGTGTGCTCTGTAGCAGCATGGACCAGATGATCTCTAGAGGTCCCTTCCAACCTTAACCATTCTGTGAGGTAGAGCTCTGGATTCAGAGCCTTGGGATTTAAATTACCTACTGTGTTTTCACCCCCTTTATCACCAGTTCCAGTGTTAGTGGATGATATAAGAATGTTTTAGCAGTAAATCCAAGATTCTGCTTGCAAATATTTTATGGCCATAAATGCTCTTTGGGGGTTGTGTTTTGGTTTTGCTTGTTTGTTTTTGTTGATTTTGATGTGTGTTTTTGCTGCTGTTGTTGACTTTGTGTTTTTAAATGGAGTACTTTTTCATACTTAAAAGCATCTTAACGTATAAATCTACTCCTTGCTAATGGAATAGATTTATATCTATGAGCACATTGAAAGCTAACAGTATCCATTGCACATCTAACTTTAATTTAAACAGATATGGAACAGGGGTGGTAGTGGGTGGAACTTTGCAGGCCCATGTGGAATCAATTCATATGAGAACTGTGGAAATAGCAAAAAATGGCTAAATGGCTAAAAAAAAAATGTTTTTTGTTTGGTTTGTTTTCCTTCTTACATGAATGTTTGTAAGTTACTTTGCAAGCAAAGTAAAATCTTGTGCTATTTGCTATTTCTATGTTACATCTTAGAATTAAATTTTCAATGATCTCTCTCCTGGACTTCTAATTTTTTATTTATTTTACAAGCGTTTTATATGACCTTTACTTTGGTGTTAGCTGGGATTTAATTCAGTTTGCTTTAAAAGACTATATTAAAGCTTTTTAAAATAGCTTGATCCTCTTGTCACATAGTCCGTAGAGCAGAACCTTAATCAGCTCGGAATGGGCTGCAGTGATGCTGCAAGGGGCAGCAGACGTGACACTGCTGCTTTAGGCTCTAGTTCAACCCTGGCCTAAGTGCATGCAGTATGAGATGCTGTAGAGGACCAGGACATTTCCATGTAAAACTGAAGTTCATTCTTATTTAATTCCTCTTCACAGAGGAAAGAGCAGGGAGCTAGACTACCCTTAAGCAACCTACAGGGTAGAGACTGTCTTCTGTATCATCCTCTTCCTCTGGCCTGTAAGTTTGTGTGGCTTCATGGTAAAAGGGATTGCAAAATTGTTCTGGTTTAAAACCACAGCACTCGCTGAGGAAGTGGCTGATGTCTGCTTTCCATGATGGCCATTGTCACTCTTCCTTTCTTTTCTAGCTGGATGTCTGTGTCTCTTTCAGCATGGAATTAAATCAAGGCTCTGTGAAGGTGAATGGGATTTGGTGGAAATTGGTGTTGCTGTGCCATTCTGCCTGTAATAAATTGAATCATTCCTATGAATATAATTGCTAGATACACACTTTATTGAAGGGAGCTCAGTTTAAAATTCATAGTTCATGAGTTCATTTTGTTCTAGTACTCAGATATGGATGGACCTTACATGTCCAGCATCCTTTTTATTGTATGAATAAATCCTTTAGCTGGAGTACTTAAAATGGTCAGCTTTGCTTAATTTTGCAGTTAAAAATTCAATACCTCTCTGATTTGCTTTTTTTATGGAGATTTTGTGACTTTGTGTCTTAGGTGATGTTGTACATGGCAAGAGGACTTCTCTTAATAGCTTAGCATTAACATTTTTTACATAAATTGAACTTTATGAAGTTGAACTTAGCATTGCCATCAGGAAGTAGTTTCTTGGACTGAATTCTCATAAAATAGTGAAACCTTAAATAAAAACTGTGAAATCTGTTGCTCTCGTGAAGTAGCTGGCTGTGCATCTACAACGTAATGTCTTTGACTCTACTACTTTCCTGCAAAGGGAAAGGGAGGAGTCTTCATGAATCTAAACTTGTCTCTCCGGATACAGGGACTAACACAGTTTATGCAGTTAGCATATAGCTTTAATTTCCCTTGTGAAAGTATTTTTCTCTAATATTGAGAACAGTTTATCCTTGTGTATATCTCCCCTTCGTTTGTCAGTAAAGTTTATGCTAAACACATTTGTGCATCTTGGTTTTCTGGTCTCTGAAGGTGATGTGGTGAAACTCGGGTGAGCCCTAATGTCTCCTTCCAATTTGACTGCTGCTTTATGTTAGTGGTCTGCACTGAGCTGCTTTGGGCAGGGGAGAGGGGGCAGAAGGCGAGGCAAGGGAGCCTGTTGGTCACTGCTGTTGTGAAGTCCGTGTCGGAGCATCTCAGCATTCCTTCTGACACCGGGAATAGTCACAGAAAGATCTCGTCGTTTTTTTGTGATTGATGGCATCACAGTTGCAGGGAACTGCTCTGTTAAATTGCAAACTTGGTCTTTAAATGGAGCAACACAGTTGTGGGAAGATGATTTTTTGTTTGTTTTTTTGAGGCTTGTGTTGGTGAGATTGCGTGAACTGTCCACAAAGGCCTAACATGGTATCTCAGAACAAATACAGTCTTGTCCTGGAGTGATATCGGAGTGCTGCTTAAAAATCTGAATGCACACTTAGAAATCTTCACATTGTTCTTCTGTTCTGTGGGCCTAGCTGAGTGCTGCTATCTCTGGTCTACAAGCCCTATCTGGACTAGCTTAGTTGAAAAGCTTAAGTGACCCTGGGCAATTTGTTAGCTACATGAATGATGCTCTAAGTAGTGGTATGCGCCCATAAACCTGGGATCTATCTCATCCACTAAATTCCTGACAGTGTTTCAAAATCAGCAAGAACTTTGGAGAGAAGATTTATATTGTAATACTTAAGCAATGATTTGAAGAAATTTGTGCTAATTGAGATACATTTATATGAATTATACTTTTTTTTTTCCATATCAGAAATCTGATGTTTGCTCCTCTCTTACTATGGGTTTTGGTAAGCAGAGTTAGATGGAACAGTTTGAATTGTTAGTGCCCTGTGTCTGTATTTTGGTGCCAGAAGTTGGCCTCAGCCATGGCAGAGCAGACTGAAGGGAGAAAGCCTGGCTGCCTGGGCTCTTCCTGGCTAAATGTGCTCCTGAAACCTGCAAATTAGAGTTGCCTTGGTGTTATTTGTAGAGAAACAAGTAATTGTTCTTTTTGAAGTTATGTGGCAGAATTATATATAGTAGTAAGTGCTATGGGGAGAGAGAATGCCTATAATAAACAGCTGGAGAAGACAATTTTGAAGTACTTAAGATTTTGATTAAAAGCCAAAGCAACTGGGTAGCGAGCAAAATAGGAAATAAATTATACTAGAGCAGGGTATATATAGTAATGAGTTGTCCTGAAGATCTTTGCCAGCACAGGATAGTCTACAATTTAAAATGTGGTTTCATTGTAAGGTGGCGTGTTGCTGTGTGAACCTCATAAAACGCAAGGTTCTTACAAAAATGGTTGAGCATAGTTTATTATTTTATATGTAAGAAGTTAAAAGGGTCATATAGTTTGAAGAAGATGTGACATCATAAGCCCTTATAAGGTGCTAGTGGGGTTTAGTCTCTGATGTTAGTCACTATTAAAGATTTAAGCAAGTCCCAGATGAGGCCTAAATTGAAGCTTAAAAGCTTCATTGTAACTTTATTATTTTAGAGAGATTTATAAGTTTATTGAGAGAGAGAAATAATCATTGTCTCTGAAAACATCTTCTCTGCTTACATATACAGTTATCTCTTCATATTTAGTGCCGTGGATGATCATCTTAGATGTATTTGACCTGTGTCCTGTTGAAAATGCCTTCAATACCTTTTTTTATCAAATATTGTTGAATATAGTTCTCTTGATGTAGAAGGAAATGCTTTTGTGTGATGGTACTTTTTGTAGCTTGGGCAATGCAAGACCGCTTCCTCTTTTGGAACAGGACGGTCTTTGTGCGCTGGGGGGTTGTGATGAATGAGGCTCTTCCTTGCAAGGCTCGCTAGCAAGAGTGGGGCTTGAGAGCTCTCAGTTTTCACTTGTTTGACTTTTTGCCATTCTTGCAGTTTTCTGAACTCCCTGTGTTCATGAAACTTACTTTCCAGCTTCTCTGTATTCATTCCTGCTTATAAACTTTATGCTGATCACATTTTTCTCCTCCTCTGTTTCTTCAAAATCGGTTAAAGATGACCAAGGTAAATTCAGCTGCTCCGTTTTTGTCTGGCAATGTTATCCCTGAAAGCTGTCGTCATTTTTTCAGGGGAGCAGATTTCATAATGGAGTTATAAACTGGGATCATCTGATTAGTTTTGTTGATTAGAAATCATAGCAGAAGATTCACTGTCTGTTTTTGGAAAACTTTCACCCAATGCTCTTGAAATAAGTTATTGATAGTAGTAAGGAACCATTGATAGTTCTGCTTTAAAAAAAAAAAAAAAAAAAAAACACAATTGGCATGATTTAATGTTCATTATTTTTAAATATTAATGATTATTTCCAATATATTTGGGAGCTTAAAAGTCCCGTTTTAGATTAGAGTTTGATTTGAGTTACCACATAAATGCAGATGCAAAGGCGGATGAGTATGTGTGGCTTTCAATTTGTTCATCCTTTTCCAAAAAATACTGGTGACAGGCTGGAGCCTCTGGGAGGGCATGTTTTTGTAGTGTTACACTTTCACTCCATGGTAGGAAAGTGGTTTTTGCAATTTTAAAAAATTAAAATTTAAAAAATTTTTTAAAAAAAGGACAGGAAAAATCCCTTTTGTTTAGAGGCCCCTTTGCAAAGTATGAAAATGCTACTTTTTTCCTCTTAACAGTATTTGTGATTAGTATCAGCAACTGTATTTTGAAGGTTTATGGAGATACAGTACAGCAGTAATACAGCAGTATTTAGAACATAAATTAAAATCTACAGTGTGTTATAAGTGGGTAACGTGAATACAGCAACGCTCAAATAAAACCTTGCAGTGAAGAAAAATACCCTGAGGAGCCTTAAAGTTGTGTATTTTGCTAAGCTCCATGTACTCACTGTCCTGCAGGCTGCTTCCTTGCTATGTGGTCATAGGCCAACTTGATTAGTCCTGGATTTCTGTTTCTTACCTCTTTTGTTTTAAGGCTACTTCACTAAATATTCCCCCCTCAACAGCTAAGATTCCCGCATTTCTGCCTCTGTGTAGCCTGGATTTAAAAAAAAACAGTTACTGCACCAAGAGCCGTTTCCAGGCCTGTGCTAGCAGCAGTTTTGAATACCTTTTCCTGCCATTTTCTCCTTGTGTCATGCTAGTTGGCTGTTATCTTACGAAAATAAACACTTCTAATAGTAGCTGCCATTGTTGGGCTGGGCGTAGCTGCTGAGCTCTGGGCCACGTCTAGACGCGGGGACAGGACGGGCAGCCCCAAATTGTGGCTGTCCCGCGCGCGGGCGCCTCCGGGAGCCTCCCCGGGAGTCTGGGCGCTGCGGAGCTGCCGCCCGCGTCTTCTTGGTGACATCGTGAGTTCTCCAGGGCTTAATTGCAATAAGAAATATCCTGGCTGCAGTGCTTGCTTCATTTAACCTGTTGTGATACAGCGTTTCCATAATAGATCAAAACTAATGGTATTCATTTCCAGTAAAACTTAGATTGGAGTTTCCTCTCTTTTCATGTAGCTTACCCATCTGTTTGTAAAATGGAACATTAGCTTAAAAAGTGGAATATCTGGTAAGAAAACCAACCTTAGAGAAGGCATAGGAATAGTGAAGTGAATCAGGATGATTAGCACAGTGGAGTCCTAGTTCATGACCATGTGTTTGATGCTGCTTTGATACAGCTGCTAGATAAGAGTAGTAATAAGTTTTAGGAATTGCTTCCTTTTGAAAGGAACAAGTTTGGGCTTTCACTTCTCCCTCTATGCTATTTACTGTCTAAAGAATTATTAAGACTTGTATTTCTTATGCTATTTCTTATGCTGTATTATAAAAAATCCTAGCAAAGAAACAGCTTTTTTTACTTTCTTCTGTGGTATGTTCCTGATTGTCTCTCCTGAGAGAATTTAAAATTCTCATTGCAGTGGCAATCTTGGGCCCCTTGATTTCTGCTGGTAATTCTGCTGTTTTGAACAGTGCCAGAAGGGTCTAAATGCCCTTTGTTTATAATTCCTCCTTTCCTCTTTCAGAGTAGGGCCATAACTAACTCAAAATAGCATTTTTTTCTCATAGAGTCAATGTGCAGACATAAAATGCATCTGCATTGAGTATTTGATTTATAGTTCTTTATAGTGTATTTTAGTTCTGATCGTGTTAACCCATTGCATTTCACCCAGCACTCCTGGTTTAGGTTCGACAGCCTTCCTGGATCTGAATGTGCAACTCAGTTTGGTGCTTGAGATGAACCATGTGCCACATCTCAAGAACCTGAGACTGTTCTGCATGCAAGGCATCGAGTAGAGGAGATAGGACAAGGTGGAAACTGGGTCCTGCCCTTCTGATGGGAAATAGAAGGGCTCTGGCAGCTCAACCTAGAGAATAAAAAAAAAAGTAATTTGATTGTGCTTGGTGCTTAGGATCCTTCTCAGGTTGTGCAGGTGAACTGTCTGCATTGCTCTCCATGAACATTCGTATTGCAAACCTTTCTTTTTCATGCCCCTAGTGCAGTTCTCTAGGTAATTCTTGCCTGGATGAGAGACAGGGATGGGGGGCCAAGCCTGAGGGGGGTTCTTACTGGCCCCAGCGTGAAGTGGACATATTGGATTCTGTTCTCTGGATATCTGATGCTTGTTGTACAGTAATAAAATTGTTAAAGCTTTTAAAAGAGTTGCTATACAGTTATTAGTGGTTTCAGATCCCTGTGCATTGATATAAATGTTTTATGTTCTTGTGAGGCTGATTTCTAGAAATTCTGCTCTTAAATGGGACAAGTTTTTAGTGTAGATTCTAGAGAGGAAGAATCTCTGATTCCTTCCCAACTTATTGCCTGCAAGCAAAAAAGTTGAGGTGCCGCATGATTGAGCTGCTACCTGTATGTTTTGAACATGCTATTGTGTGTGTGTGTGTATATATATAATATATACATAATATATACACAACTTGATGCATCTGAGTTAGTACTGGAGATTAAGCCAGAGGGATTAGAAAGACCTAGGATCTATTGCAGTCCTTGCTTCAGGTGCCCTACAGCAGGCTTTTTAAGAAAGCTCCCTAAAACCTACTTCACTACACAGAATCACAGAATATTCAAGGTTGGAAGGGACCTCTAGAGATCATCTAGTCCAACCTTCCTGCTCCAGCAGGCA